>SKCR01010075.1:0-64764 GCA_019454045.1 Zanthoxylum bungeanum
GATAAGTATAAATAAGAATAAGAGTGTATAAGTTTATCATTTTTATTTTTTTAAACATCAATTCAGGTCGATATGGTTTTCAAAACTATGATTTTACCGATTTCTTGTTTAAGGACAATGTTAGTCGCAACCTCGGACTTCGAGATTGTTTTTGTGTTCCGAGAAAAAAAGAAATCAGATTCTGTCTCTCTCTCTGTAGGATTCTGGCACGCTTGCTTGACCTGTTGATTCAACAGTGTCTTACTTCCGTCCACGCTTAAGCAAAAGGCACTTCGTAACACGCGCTTGTTTCTCTTTTTGCAAATGTGCCAGCAGCTATATTACAAACGAGCTCGTTTTCAAAAGTCACTGCCACACCCCAGTCCCAATGCCAATGTCCCGTTTACTGGATATTGAAAATTAAATTTTAATTATTATTTTTCTTTAATATTCTCTTAAAATTAAATCAACTAGAGAATCTCAACAGAGCTTCATAGGATCCGGGGCTCTAATAGTGGAGTTTTCAGGTAAAATATGGACCGTTAAATCGAAATCCGATAATTCAGATTTCAATTGTAAAAGATAAAATTAGAGAAATTTTTTTTTCTCTCCAAATCTAAGTAGTTGAATCAGAATTCAACGGTTCAAATTTTATATGAAACGAGTTTTAATATATTATGTACTGAAACCACGGGTCCCAGCTTCATATGTAAATTCCTAAGCCGTACAAAATTAAGTAGCGTTGACCCAGTGCTGATACTGATAGAAGCTAGTAACTGAGTTTTAAAACCTTCTATAACCAAATAGTTAATACTAAGAATGTTTGCAGTGGGTCCCACGATATCCACATCTAGTTGAAATGGAACTATGCCTACTCGCTCTGTAATTGGCGCGTTTCATTCACGCGATAGAACAAAACGTGGGGCTCAAAGATCATTTGTACGTAATTTTTGTTCTTACCAGTTACGAAATACCAACTCACTTCACTTCACTGTTGCACGCTCTTCTGAGTTCTGAGTTCCTCTGGCTCCGAGTCACTCACTGCTCTGTTTTAATTTGCTTTCCTTGAGCCTCCCATATTGTCCCCTCTCTCTCTCTCTCTGCATACATTTTTTTCATCGTCTCTCTCTTTTCTTCAAAGAAGCAGGCAGAGCCATGAACGACGGCAAAGAGAAGCTTGTAGTGGAGGTGATAGCAGCACACAACTTGATGCCTAAAGATGGAGAAGGCTCATCTTCCCCATTTGTAGAGGTTGAGTTTGAGAAACAAGTATTAAGAACCCAAGTGAAGTACAAAGATTTAAACCCCATATGGAATGAGAAGCTTGTGTTTGAAGTTCCAGACATTGCAGAGCTTCCTTACAAACACATAGAAGTTAATGTGTTCAATGAGAGAAGGTCAAGCAACAGCAGAAACTTTCTGGGTAAAGTCAGGGCTCCTTGCTCTCACCTTTGTAAGAAAGAAACTGAAGCCACTGCTCAGTTGTTTACTCTTGAGAAAAGGAGCTTGTTTTCTCACATAAGGGGAGAGATAAGCTTGAAGCTTTTTGTTTCAACAAGAGAGGATATTATTAAGCAAGGGGGTTTTGGTAATTCTTCTCTGAATGCTCCTTCTGGGTTCTCAAAGAAGAACAAGAAGTTGCAGCAACAGGGCCTTGTTATGCAAATGCAGCAACAGCATTTGGGTCATCAAGATATGAGCAAGCCAACTCAGCAAATGGGTCAAAACCATTTGAAGCCTATGGAGCCAAACCCTGGTGAAATAAAGCCTGTTGTTATTACTACTGCTCCTGTTCCAGCTATACCCGGAGCTGCCGGTGGCCGTTGTGGGCCCACCGGAGGAGGTGGTGGTGGGGTTTATGTAAATGGGTCAGGTGAGTTTTCTTTAAAAGAGACAAGTCCTCATCTTGGAGGTGGTCCTCTGAACAAGGACAAAAGTAGTTCTACTTATGATCTTGTTGAGCAAATGCACTATCTTTATGTTAGAGTAGTGAAGGCTAGAGATATTTCTTTGTTTGGAGGTGGTGAGATTGTAACTGAAGTGAAACTAGGGAATTATAGAGGGATTACAAAGAGGGTGAGTTCAAATCATTTAGAATGGGACCAAGTTTTTGCATTTTCAAAAGATTGTATGCAGTCTTCAATGGCTGAGATTTTTGTCAAAGAAAGCAACAAAGATGATTTCTTGGGTAGGGTTTGGTTTGATTTAAGTGAAGTTCCAAGAAGGGTACCTCCTGATAGCCAATTAGCACCACAATGGTATAGGATGGAAGATAAGAAAGGTGATAGGTCCAAAGGAGGTGAACTTATGGTCTCTGTATGGTTTGGGACTCAGGCTGATGAGGCATTTGCAGAGGCATGGCACTCAAAGGCAGCAAATGTCCATTTTGATGGGCTTTGCTCTATCAATTCCAAGGTTTATCTGTCGCCGAAGCTTTGGTATTTGAGAGTCTCAGTTATTGAAGCTCAAGATATTGTTCCGGGGGATAAAGGGTCTGCTATGATGAGGTTTCCGGAGCTTCATGTGAAAGCTCAGGTGGGAAATCAGTCTTCAAGGACCAGAATTGCAGCGCCTAGTGCAACAAGAAGCTTATCGAATCCTTATTGGAATGAGGATCTGTTGTTTGTAGTTGCTGAGCCATTTGAAGATTATCTTTTGATTTCAGTTGAGGATCGTGTTGCGCCTGGTCGTGATGAGTTTGTGGGTAGAGTTCTTATTCCAGTGAATGCAATTGAGAGAAGAACTGATGATAAACAAGTGGTTTCTAGATGGTTTAATCTTGATAACCATTTTGGCAACCCTGTGGAGTCAAAAGTTGTGACAAGATTTGGGTCTAGGATTCATCTTAGGGTCTCTCTAGATGGGGGTTACCATGTGCTTGATGAAGCCACATTGTACAGCAGTGATGTGAAGCCAACGGCAAAGCAGCTTTGGAAGCCTCACATAGGTGTGCTTGAAATGGGCATTCTGGGTGCAACTGGGATTATGCCGATGAAAATCAAAGAAGGGAAAGGAGGATCTGTCGATGCTTACTGTGTTGCGAAGTATGGCCAGAAATGGGTGAGAACTCGAACTGCGGTTGATAGTTTGTCGCCCAAATGGAATGAGCAGTATACTTGGGAAGTTTTTGATCCTTGCACAGTCATCACAGTTGGGGTGTTCGATAACTGCAGGCTTGATAAGAACATAATTAACAACAGTGGTGGTCGTGATTCTCGAATTGGGAAAGTCAGAATCAGGCTGTCTACACTTGAATCTGATCGTGTTTACACTCACTCATATCCGCTGCTTATGTTGCATCCTTCAGGTGTGAAGAAAATGGGTGAGCTTCATTTGGCGGTGCGATTTTCGTGTGCTAATATTGGTAATATGTTGCATATGTATGCTATGCCATTGCTACCAAAGATGCACTATGTGCATCCCTTGAATGTGAATCAACTTGAGAGCTTGAGGTACCAAGCTCTGAATGTGGTGTCATCCCGGCTCAACAGGGCAGAACCGCCATTGGGCCGAGAGGTGGTCGAGTATATGCTTGATCATGACTCTCACATGTGGAGCATGAGAAGGAGCAAGGCTAACTTTTTTAGGCTAATGAATGTGATCTCTGGTCTCATTGCAATGGTCCGTTTTGTGGAGTCTATGCGCAATTGGAACAAGCCAGTGTACTCAACCTTGTCCTTGGCATTTTTCTTCTTGCTGGTTCTAATGCCTGAGCTTATAATCCCTACCATATTGCTATACTTGTCGCTTCTGGGACTTTGGCGATATAGATCCAGGCCACGCCACCCTCCTCACATGGATACTAGGCTCTCTCAGGCTGAAAGTGTCTTCCCTGATGAATTGGACGAGGAATTCGATTCCTTTCCAACAAGTCGAGGTGCTGACATTGTTCGAATTAGGTATGATCGCCTAAGGAGCGTAGCTGGAAGAATTCAAACTGTGGTCGGAGATATGGCAACACAAGGTGAACGATTTCAAGCGTTAATAAGCTGGAGAGACCCGCGAGCTACATTCTTGTTTGTGCTTTTCTGCTTGTTCGCTGCAATTGGGTTCTACGCGGTGCCACTTAGGGTGGTGTTTGCGTTGTGGGGGCTGTACGTGCTGAGGCCACCTCGGTTCAGAAGCAAATTGCCTTCTCCAGCTCTGAGTTTCTTCCGCAGATTGCCCTCAAAGGCAGATACCTTATTGTAGACTTCAGCAGAAGGTTTGTCAAGGATATTTTGGACATATAATGTAAGGTCTAATGCTTACTGCTGCTTAGTATTAATGATTAATGATTTAGGATTTAGGATTTAGGATTTAATCTTCCTGTTTATGTGGCTTGTTATGTTTAGTTATGTGTGGAGATGATTGGGTTATTTAAGAAGAAGTTTATGTGCAACCTTGAAGTGCTATCATGCTTATTATTATGCTTCTATGATCTATCATCTTTTGCAGTTAATTTTTTTTTTTTAAATTAAATGGGGTCGACTACATAAATTATTTAACATTTTATAATTTATCTGAAATTATTGTCTCATCAAGTTTAGTAAAATGTCTCTATAATTATTTTTATCAATTTAGGTATTCCCGGATTTTATTTGATATAATACAACACCGTTTGTTTTCATTTTCTGACGGGAAATTTAGAAGTTTAAATTTGTCTTCAATTGATATTATATTCACTTTCTTTCAAATTTTTTTAAATTTTTTTTACCAGTAAGGGGAAAAAATCTCTTAAAGCTTCCAGTAATTTTTCTTTATCTGTTTAATGATAATTAAAAAAAAAAAAACGTATAACCAATTAGTCTTTAAGTTATATACTAATTATTTTGCTACATTATTGAAAACAAAATATTCATATCATTCAATACAAATTTGTAATCGTGTAATTTTTCACATTCAATTCTGATCATTTCAAAGTGTGAAATGTTTTCCCAAGAAACAAATGAACTTACTGGAAAGTCACGGATGTTTGCAATGGTTTGTTAGGTAGCTTTGCGGCAATCACAGGAATGTCAACTGCAGGGCCGTTCCTGAGTTTGTAGGTGGCCGGTGCGAAAGCTCAAAATGTGTTATTTTTTATTACGAAAACATATGTTAAAAAAAAATAATATTTAACGAGGGCTGGAACACAGTCGAAGCTGGGGGGCTAGACCCTTACGCCCAAATAAGTAAGATTTTAATAATTTCAATTTTGAAAAACTTCTTTCAATTTTGGTGCCCACTTAATTTTTGGGCCCTGGTCAACTGCCCCGCTCATCTTCATGTGACTCCGTTACTGCCGCGGAGGAGTCTTGTGAGGTTTATTCAGGCAGACCAGGGAGGCCTTATGGGCTGCCCAGGGAGGCAGGGGAAATCTTTCAACAGGGTGGGTGAGTGTCACAATGGGAACACTGTTTTGGTTGCTAAATAAGATGAAGCTGTCAAGGGTATCAAAAGAAAAGGAAATGGCAGGAATGAACTTGACAAGCCATGGTGGGTTGGCATATGCTTGTATGTAGGGATGACAATGGTTGGATATCCGACCATTTCTGACATATCTGAAACCAAAATCAATAACTTATATTCACTATCTAATATCTATCCATAACCGGGGAAAAAAAGTAAATGTCAATATCTATAACCAAAACGGCCAATAATTCGGATACAAGTTGTATAGATGATCTTGATACACCACATAAAGCTTCTCTTAATCTTGTAGCATAAAATGTCCTTTTTTTTTTAATTTGAATATTTAAGTAGCTTCTCTTAATCCTGTTGCATTTCTCATGTTCCCTTTAACTTTATATTCTGTTCGAAATGCCAATTTTTCACTCTTATAGTCTGGGAACTTTTATGTTTCTGATGTGATATTTAAGGGTAACAATCATGAAATCACTTGAACCTTTGTTGTCAAAGACGATAGGCAGAATAAATCATCTTGATAATTCAATCCGTCCAAGTAATGCCTTACCACTGCTTTGACCAGTCAAATGACAGGTTTAACTAATTAAACGTACATAATTTTATCTAATACATAAAGAATCAAAACTTAAAATACCTAAACGCTACCTATAGCCACCTAAACAATTGTTTGAAAAACTCGTCCAAGCACATCATAGACCTAAACTAATGGTTGTGTTCAGTTGAGAAAACTTGCACCAGAACTTGCATCATAGACCTAAACTAATGGTAAATGTTTCATGGCATATGACAAACAAATCACAGAACCTTCAGAGACCTGTATATGTAATTTGGGATGCTACTTCAGCACCAGATAGTTTATTGAACATATCTTCAGAGTTGAACTAAAACATCGGCACACATTTATTATCATAATGCAAGTCTTTGGCAACGTGAAGCAATAATCATTCAACAGTTGAACAAAAACGTTTTTGCTGCAACACATGCCAAACAATCTTACATCAGAGTAGTTTGTCTTCACACAGCAGTTTCCACATAAAAGGATGCAATTTCCATTTAGACGCTAATAGCAGCAACAAAGTATACCATTTCATAAGAACTAATGCAGTCCTTAGTAGACCACCTCAATCCTGCACTTTAAGCACGCAGCGGAGGCAGTCCCCTCCATGCATCAAATGGAATGCCTCATTGATCTCCTCGAGATTCATATTGTGAGTTATGTACTCATCAACCTTAATTTCCTGCAAGCAGCAAAGGAGGAGAAAAATATTCATATTAACCTCAACTGAAATTATGAAGTAAACTGAAACTTGACTGTGTCACATTTACCTTCTTCATGTACTTGTCCACAAGCCAAGGCACTTGTGAACGGCTCTTGAAACCACCAAAAGCTGTTCCTTTCCAAACACGACCAGTCACCAACTGGAAAGGACGAGTGGATATCTCCTGACCCGATGCAGCAACACCCACAATAACTGATGTTCCCCAGCCCTGAAAAGTTTGAGCATATCAGAAACGTTCTACAATTGATACATCATTCCAAGCTACAAATTCAGGCACATCTGACCTTGTGACAGCACTCCAAAGCTGCCCTCATCACAGCGACATTGCCAATACATTCAAAACTATAGTCAACACCACCATCAGTGATATCAATAAGGACCTGCTGAATAGGTTTGTCATAGTCCTTAGGATTTACAAATTCAGTAACTCCAAAATTCTTTGCTGCAGGTTTCAATTTTCAAACATAAGTACATAGTCATAGCTAGAGAAAGGGAAAAAAAGGTATTAATAAGGTAACAGAAGCACAAGAAGTTCTGCTTTAAAAACCATCTCCAACCTGCACAACTTGAAACCCAACACCACCAAATAGAAAAAGACAACTATTTCACGTATGATTACCAAATTACAAATGGTAGATTTACTAGATCACACAAAAGATGTACCTATATCAAACTTTTTGGGGTCAATATCTATGCCAATAACACGTGAAGCTCCAGCTGTCTTTGCACCCTCGGCAACCTATCACATGAACATGATTATAAGGTCCCATTACAAGACCAAATAGTTAAATAAATAAAGTGAAAGAGGAAGATGGATAAGACCAAACTAGAAGGTCACATTGAACACTTACAGCAAGGCCAACTGTTCCAAGGCCAAAAATAGCAACTATAGACCCAGGCTCTACTTTTGCAGTGTTCCAAACTGCTCCAAGACCTACAGGACACAACACAAAAGAAACTAGTAAAAGGAAATATCGTGGAAGAGCTATAGGAAACAGGTAAATCAGAATAGAATAGCAAAATACAATATAACATCTGCTAAGAAGATTATGCATTGCATTTATTAATGACATAAAAAATAAAATATGACAATATCATAGATCCATACCAGTAGCAACACCACAGCCAAGAAGGCATACTTTGTCCAAAGGCGCTTGTGGGTCAATCTTTGCAACACTAACATCATGTACGACCGTGTACTGGCTAAATGTTGAGGTTCCCATGAAATGATAGATAGGTTTTCCGTTTATGGAGAAACGGCTCTTGCGATCATTCATCATGATGCCAACACCAGTAGCAGCTCGGACCTTACCACAGAGGTTTGTCTTTCCAGACTTGCAAAACTTGCACTCACGACATTCTGCCTGGTAACAAGGGATGACATGATCACCAGGTTGAACCTCAGTCACACCTTCACCAACACTCTCCACAATCCTGTGTCACCAAAAATATATCAATAATAATAATGTCAAAAGACACCAGATGCGCATTATCTTATATTCATATATACAGCATACATACCCGGCAGCCTCATGACCAAGGATGCAAGGGAAGAGACCCTCAGGATCCTACAAGGAAAATCAAGAAAGCAAGCTTCATATGAACAACATACAAAAATAAAAGCACCTAAGAAATCACAAAACATTCACAAAATCTACTAATTTCTCAAACACAATGACCCTTTTGCATTTTACACAGCAGCAAGGGAAAACATTCACCAAAATCACAATTTCAGCCATTTACTAAAATAACCCCATATATAAAAACTAAACACCAGTGTCCTAAAATGCGCTAGGCGCTAGTCGGGCGTCGACCCAGGGCCTAGCGCCTAGAGAGCCTAGTCGGGGGCCTAAGCGGAGCCTAGACGGTTAATCAGAAATTGAGAATTTCTATAATTAGGTTTAAGATTTGGTATGATTTGGAGAAATTAATCATAGATAAATGTTATTTGAGTAATGAATAATATTTATAAATGGTCAATTTGATGAGACACGAACAAAAATTGGAAAAAAAAAATAGATTTTAGAAATTAAGGTTTATTCTCTAAATTGGGATTTTTTTTTTCAAATTGATGAGTTAGAGAGTTAATTTGTAAAATTAAGGTCAGGGTTAGGATTGAGATGTGAATTTTGGCCGAAAAAAATAATTAATTTCGAATTCTGCGTCAGTCAACAGCTGTTGACGGATGATTTTACCGCCAAAAATTTGCCAGAATGGCCAGAAAATGCCGCCCATTCCGACGAGTGTCTGGCCCCAATGATTTGAGGCCAGGCGGCCTAGGCCGCCGAACCTATACGCGCCGCCTAGGCGTGCCTAGGGGCGTTTTAGAACATTGCTAAACACGAAAGAAAAAAGATGAGTGAGTGGGCAAAAGAGTGATACCTTGCCGCTCCATGTGTAAGCATCAGTGTGGCAGAGAGCGGTGAAAAGAATCTTGATTCGGACCTCACCGGCCTGAGGCGGAGCCACCTGCACATCCTCAACCACCAATGGCTTGTTGGGTTCCCAGGCCACCGCCGCTTTTACACACAAATCACCAATCACACACACCCAACAAAATTAGGCTTATCATAAACACAACACAATCACAGAATCGAGATCATATATACTATAAAATGGATAGATTAAAATGATACCTTTGCATGTGATTACTTGACCTTGAGTAGAAGACATGGCTGCTGAAAATGTAAATGAAACAAGACCACAAAATTATATTTGAGTAGATGGAGATACTACACTAAAAAGGTCAAATAATTCTATTATTACATAAAATAAAATAAAATAAAATAAAATAAAATTAGCTGTATTGATTTGAAATCTTTAGATTGATTGACCCGTAGGCGGCATGGGCATGTGTTTTTGTTGGTAAATAAAACAGTGTTCTTGGGCTTTAGATTCACATACGGCCCGGTATGGGCTTGTATGTTAGTTTGGTTAATAAAATAGTTTCCTTGGGCTTTCGATTCCGGCTTGTGTGTCAGTTTGGTAAATAAAATAGTGTCATTGGGCTCATACGGCCCAAATAATGATTTGGGCTTGTGTTACTTTGCTAGATTCACATAGGGCCCAAATAACGGTATGGGCTTGTTTGTTAGCTTTTGACACGCCACAACATTTTTTTCCCACTCGTACTTTATATTTCCAAAAATATTATCCTTTACCCAAAAAAGAAGAAGCATATTTTGTAAATATATTAACTAAAGATTTATAATAATGTTAGGACAATGATAGAACTAAGACATATCCAATTAGGGGTGACAATGTGCCGGGTATGGTACATGATATTAATGCCTATAACGAGAGTCGGCTTCCTTAAGTCCGTTGTTCCTCGTGTCCCCCCTTCATTCATCACAGTCTAGCGGGATAAAAGGAGTGCAGAGAAAGTCCAAGATCCGAATCGGATAGAATCTTTTCCTAACATCGATTGTAGTCGTTACAACTATGAATAGGGGTGAGCAAAATTGGTTTAAAAATCGGTTCTTAACTAAGTAAAACCAGAACCTACCCAATTAAATAGGGTACCCTATTAATCGGTTCCAATTCGGTTCCGCGTGGAACCAGAACCTACCCAATTAAATAGGGTATCCTATTAATCGATTCTAATTCGGTTCCACGTGGAACCGAAACATACCCAATTAAATAGGGTAACCTATTAATCGGTTCTAATTTGATTCCGGTCCAGTTATGATTTACCTTATTTATTTTTTATTGTCAAACTTTGAAAATACAATTATTTCTCACACTTGAATATTACATAATATTATTGGCAATTGTCCATACAAAAATAAAACTGCATATTGTATAATATTTTTGACTCAATACATAATATTCTTATAGAAAGTGCATAAGTTTAAATTAAGTTTTGATTGGGTTTTAATTTGGGTTATGAAATTGAGTTTAAATTGCGTTTTAATACTGGTTATGAAATTAGATTTAAATTGGGCTTTAATTTGGGTTATGAAATTGGATTTAATTTGGGTGTTAATTTGCTTTCGAAATTGGTTCTAAATTCGGTTCCCAAAAGAGGTTCTGGTTCCGAAATTCGATTCCCAAAACAGGTTCCGGTTCCCATTCCGAAATTCGATTCCCAAAATAGGTTCTAGTTCCGAAATTCGATTCCCAAAACAGATTCCGATTCCGGTTCCAAAATTCAGTTTCGGTTCCGACCATTTTGGAATTGGAACCGGACCGGATAAAATCGGTTCCTTCAATTTAGAACCGGAACCAGACCAATTATAATCGGTTCCGATTTTGGTTCAAAACTTGAAAAATCGGTCCGGTTCCAATCGGTTCCGGGTAGAACCGGAACCGGTGCTCAGCCCTAGCTATGAATGGATCTATCCGGAGAAATTGTTTGATCAAATAAAGCAGTTGAAATGGGAGGAATCGCGAAAGAAATTACGTAAGATAAGACGCACCTAAGGAAGATGTTGCACACGCATATGTCATTCATAACTCGATGCGCTTAACGAAAAAGGAACTTTCCGTTGTGGATCCTCCTCTTCTTTCCCATGTTTGTCTTGACCGATTTCTCAAAGTCGGAGGCAGATTTCTCATCCGATGACCCTGAATAAGGAGATTCTCTCGATCTGAGTAAGCTCAGTTCGGTATATAAGTTGTTATGGTAATTCATTGCGGGGAATCAGATTATTAAATATGATAGGGAAGATTAGTAAAAGGTCGCATAGATCATTGCTTGAAGAGTTTCATTATCAAGTTGATTATATCCATTTCGTTCAATCAACAAATATGAAAATTATTCTATTAACTGTCCCTAACATATTGGCCCCGTAGGACCCCGTGCAGGTCCCAATTCACATGGAGATTTTACCTCTATTTAAATAAAGATGTCAATACATGTACTTATCCCGTCCAACAAACGAATATAAAAAATCATCCTCATACCTGCCCACAATATATCAGGCCTCATCTCCATGGGATTTTTATCATCCCTGTATCCAATACATAATTTGCCACCCATATGCCTTATGTGTGTCTTAGGGGTGCCTTTATGTGTGTCTATCATTGTTCATAATTTTAATATTGAAAAAGTAACTCCTAAACGAACTCGAAGTTCTAACAACACAACACATAAATACTTCACAACACATGTGACACATAATATTGTTAAATTAAAAGGTTTTGATAGGTTCGTTTGACAAAATTGGAGGATTAGTCAACCAATTTACGGTTTGAATTCTTGATTTGTTCAACTTAGCACCCAATTTTCCCATCTCAATCAGGGGCAATCCTGAATTACCTTAAATTTTTGGGGACCATAGACGAGTTCCTAAAATATAACCATTGTCTATAAATGATAGAAAAAATATACAAGTCATATTATACATTAAAATTTAAAATTTCTCTGAACTTATGGTCCTTAATTTTAGGTCAAATTTGGGGTCCCCAACCAACCGTTTGTATTGTCTATCCTCATGGCCACTTCTGATCCCAATGACCCAAAATAGTCAGATAATTTTATGATAGAATGAAACAATTCTATGTGTTTGTTATTCGAGGTTTATTTGGATACAGACTTTAGGGATGGCAAAAGCCCCCCGACCCAGCCTGAAGGTTTTTTTTTTAAGGGCTCGGGCTCAGGCAAAAAAGCATGAGCCTGGCCCGAATTCGATTTTTATTAATAAAAAATAAATTTTTTTGATTATATAAATTATTTTTTAATTCTAAATATATGCATGTTTAACTAAATTTTTATAGTTTAATATAAAAAAAAAACTAATTTTTTTTTTCATTTTAAGTATTAAAAAATTTAAAAAATAATTAATTTTCAATTTTTTTTT
The DNA here is from genome assembly GCA_019454045.1 of Zanthoxylum bungeanum. Lineage (NCBI taxonomy): Eukaryota > Viridiplantae > Streptophyta > Magnoliopsida > Sapindales > Rutaceae > Zanthoxylum > Zanthoxylum bungeanum. The sequence goes on from SKCR01010075.1 coordinate 12,449, forward strand.
TTAAAAATTACTTTCTGTTGGGTCTGACCCGGCCTGAGCCCGATAGAGCTCGAGTCGGACTCGGCCCAACCGAGCTCGAGCCCGGCTCGATGGCAAAGTCCAGATTCGGTCCAATATTTTGCTACATAGAGATATAGTGGAAGCTGTATAGAAGTATTGAGTAAAACTGTTTGAAATTAGTCATTCCATCATATTTGTTGTATTAAAGTTTAAAGAAGGTTGATGATAGTCTTTAAGAGGCTGTTTAAGAATGTTTAAAATCATATTAAAAATATTTTCTCAATGTTAAAAATATTTAAAATTTTATGATAATAGGTTTAAAAACTCTAGTGAAGTAGCACTCCCAAACTGACTGTAACTCTCTGTCCGATTGTTAGTGTTGAAATCATAGTTGCTAAGGCAATGATCAATACTCATCCTAAATTGATGAATACTTAAATTCCATTCGTCGTTAAAATGTTTGGTTCTCATTATTATTGAGGTGGGAATGAGACAAGTCTGGAACTAAGAATGAACAAAGATTGAGATTAAGCAGAAAATATAAATTAATTTATTTGGTTTAAATTAGTCATAGACCATAATTTGAGTTTTGCATAAAAATATTACTTGGAATTTTATTAACAACTCTTATTAAAATATATTAAAATATATATGAGTTTTAGCAATCAATTTAGATTGAAAAGTTATATGAAACTTGTAACGCTCTAAAATTAAAGGCAAATAATTTATATCAATTTTCAAATCCGGCCACTGTTTTTTTTTTTTTTTTTTAAAAAGCCCAGGAGATTCCTAGACACTAAGTGGTGTCTTGCCATTCCGATTAGGTATAAAAACGGATGTTAGGCTGGTTAGAGAATTAGATGAGCCACGTTTTAAAGCTTCATTTAGAGCCCAAGATTTGGCTATCCTCCCAAATTGTTCATGTTGAAAACGTGGTGGTAGCTTTTTAAAATTTTAAAAGCAGCCGAATAATGACGAGTTTTGGGGCATGATACAGGGCCAAAAAATATCTTTTTAAGTCACGTGGTTCTCATGTGCCAAATTGCCAAGTGTGCATCGGTCGGTTCGATCAGTTAGTCTTTATTTTTTTAACAGAACCAAAATTATTTGGTTAAGTAAATATTTAACCGATTTAACCATATGATGACACATAACCGTTAAATAATTTAACTATTATTTTTCAATCGGTTTTGGTTAATTCGGTTATTAACCAGTCCATAATCTAACATTAACATATTAATACAAATTTAAATTCATAAAAAAGATAAACATATATGCATTTAACAACAGAATACAAATTTAAATTCATCAAAAAAAGTCTACGACTGTGGATGCTGGTTTTCGCCCGAGGTCCACAATCGAGATTTTGTAAGTTGGGGGCACTAGCGATCCTGCAAAACAAAGGTAGAGTGAGCGGAGAATACTGCCCACCGGTATGGTGGGAGCCGTATGCACTCAAACGCTCAAGTCAGTATGGAAACAAGCTGAGTATAATGGAAGAACAAGGCCGTAAATTACCTTGACTTCTGTTGACTGCCGTGAGGGCGGTGGTTGGTGTTTAGAGAGTGCGAGTCTTAAAGAGCTCAAGTGTGAAGGCTAAGGCTTGAATGCCTATGTTCTGAATTATGCTGCTATTTATAGGATCAATGATATCACCTTTTGAGTTGGCTTTTTAGATATAATTAGCAAAGAGGGGCCAATAACGTGCTTAATGTTTCTACTTTCGGCGAGGGGACAATAATTTGCATGTGAAGTTGATTTTGTTGGAAAAGTGGTTCGTCCTTAAGCTGGTGGTTTTGTCTCAGTTTAATAATGTAAAATTTTATGGTCCGGGTCAGTGTCTTTGGGCTTTATTTGGTGCTGGGTTTGAAATGGAAAGACGATTTTACCCTTGGGTCCAAATTTGGCCCATACAATTTGTTCCATACTCTTTAAGTCAAAGAGTCTTTGACTTGGAGAGTAATATGTCGAGTTTATCGTCAGAGATTTTATCCTGTCATGTAGACGTCTTCAATGTCGTTTGGAGTAAGTTAAGACTTCAACTTAACTTTACAAGAAACATTGGGAAAGTTCACAGTCGACTGAACCTGATGAAGGTCAGGATAATCCCCACACTACGGGTCCAATGACCAGGGGAATCTTCAATATCCTCTGGTCCAGATGAAGGCCAAGTCTTCTACTTGACTCTACATAAGTCAATGAGGAATGTTCCCAATCGACTGAACCAAATGAAGGTCAGGACAGTCTCCATACTACTGGTCAAGGACCAGGGGAGTCTAAAATTATCGTCTGGACTAGATGAAGGCCATACCTTGAACTTGACTATACATGAGTCAATGGGGAATGTTCCCAGTCGACTGAACCAGATGAAGGTCATGATAGTCTCCATACTACTGGTCAAAGACTAGGGGAGTCTAAAATTATCGTCTGGACCAGATGAAGGCCAGACCTTGAACTTGACTCTACATGAGTCAATGGGGAATGTTCCTAGTCGACTGAACCAGATGAAGGTCAATATAGTCTCCATACTACTGGTCAAGGACCAGAGGAGTCTAAAATTGTCGTCTGGACCAGATGAAGGCCATGTCTTCTACTTGACTATACTTGAGTCAATGGTTCCCAGTCGACTGAACTTGATGGAGGTTAGGTCATAAGTGTATTTTGTCGAATGAGGTTATCAACAAGTACTAAGCCATATGTGTGTGGATGTCGAATGTGATGTACATCAAGTCTCAAGTCATACATGGGTGGTATCTATAATAACAATTCCCAAGCTACATACAAAATGATATCAAATGGGATCCAAAATAATTCCGAAGTTACACACACTGTTGTTGACCGAGACACCCATAATAATCATCAAGCTACATATATAGAAAAGTCGACTGGGATACTTATAACATATTCAAAGCCTCTCTAATGTCGAGTGGGAGATATTTAAAGGTGTAAGACATACATGGTAATTGACAACGACGTACGTGTCAAGCTCCAGAAGTTGTGTCAAGTGGAATGTCTTCACATCAATTGTCCATTCGAATATCATCAACAGGAAAATCCACTTCATTCCGAATTTATATTTTTGAATGTCAACTGGATTATTCATACAATGCTCAATACATGCGTGTCACCATTGTATCATGCAGCGTCGATTGGAGTATAACCTCAAACATTCTTGTACACGCATGTCGACTGAAGAGATTATATGAATTCTTTCTACATGTATGTCTGTTGGAGTATACATGCAATCACCTCTCACATGCACGTCGACGGAAATAATAACATTAAACATTCTCGTATGCATGTCGACTGGAGTATACCTGTAATCACCTCACATATGCATGTCAACTGAAATAATGACATGAAAAATTCTCTCATGCATGTCGACTGGTGTATAAATTCTTCACAAAGATATGGACTAGAATACATATAAGGCTCCACATAAGTATGTCGACTGAGACAATTTTACTAAGAGTCTTATAATGATGTCGACTGGAATATACCCGAAATCATCTCATATATGCATGTCGACTGATATAAATACATGAAATCTTCACTCATGCATGTCGACTGTAGTGTACCTGCAATCACCTCACATATGCATGTCGACTGAAATAATAACATGAAATATTCTCTCATGCATGTCGACTGGTGCATAATTACTTCATAAAGATATGGACTAGAATACATATAAGGCTCCACATAAGTATGTCGACTGAGACAATCTTTCTAAGAGTTATAATGATGTCGACTGGAATATACCCGGAATCACCTCATATATGCATGTCGACTGATATAAATACATGAAATCTTCACTCATGCATGTCGATTGGAGTGTACCTACAATCACCTCACATATGCATGTCGACTGAAATGATAACATGAAAAATCCTCTCATGCATGTCGACTGAAATAAATACATGAAATCTTCACTCATGCATGTCGACTGAAAGAAACTTACAAAGAATCATAAATTAATGCAGATTGATATAAGCTTGCAGACTCTTCATAAAGAAATGTTGACTGAAATCCTACGCTCCTTTCTATGTTGAGTCGAATGAAACAATATGTCAAGGTTTCACTCTGGAGGAAGTGATTCCACTAAAGGGATGAGCTACCTTTAGAATTGACGGATGTCATCCAATCCCCTCAGCTATTTTTATTACGATACTATTCTTGGAGGGAAATTAGACCTAAGGAGGTTTGGATCCCAAGTTCATTAAATAAAACCCTAATGGGATTTTCGAGACATCTTTTGGAGGGAATTTGAAGCGCCAAAATGGAGTGTATAAGAATGGGTTTTGAGAGTCATTTTGTCTCCCACAAGAATTCCTTTCGATTGGCATGTTTAGGAAAGCTCTCATGATCTTCAAGGTACTCTTCACGTCCTTCTTCATGTTCTTCAATTTCTTCAATTGTTCATCGTGTAGTTTCGAATTGTTCTTAGTCTAATAGGTTATTTGATCTTGAAAAATATAGTGAAATTTTTGGATTTTGTTTGAGGTTTAGACTGGTTTAGATATTCTAAGGAATAGAAACTTTAGGAAACTAGTGTTTGTAATCCTGTTGCTTGAAAAATATCGAGTGACGAATCATTAGGTAGTCTGGGTGCGCAAAATGACAAGTATATTGAACAACCTGTGGATGATTCAAGTGATGAAGAGACTTCTAAGGATTGGTCGTATGAAGATTTTATAGAGGATGGATTCGTAACAATAGCTAAACCACCGTTAGGAATGCCTACCGAAGCGACACCTCTGAGATTACTATCTGCCATTGGAAAGTCGAATGGGGTTCCAAGCACGAGTGAACCAACAAATATCCTAACTAAAATTCCAGCTAGTCGAGTGACTGAAAAATCAACGAGAGAGATGAAATTGAAATATAGGTTTCCTCCAACAATAGAAGTAAGGCTAGCGTCGTCGACTGAAAGGATAGTGACCGGCGTAAACACACACATATAACGCAAGCGCACGTATCGGTCAAGTAGTATAAAAATATCGATCCCACGAGGACTTAATTCCTACTGTTGTTATTAATTATTGATACTATTTATTTACAAATATCTAATTGAGGGAGAAGAGAATGATTGCTTGATTGATTTGGTTGATTGTAGATTTGCTAAATAAATAAATAAATAAAAGACAAAAGAAAATACTAAAGAAAATAACAAAAGACACAAAGATCTAGGGTTGTGAATCCTTCTAAATCTTTTAAAAGATGAAGTGATTATTTTATGTTTGTGTAATAAATCAGTTTACTAACCTGGAACACTAAATTATGCAAAAGCCTCTGTCGATGGTCAGACGCAAATACCCAGTTTAACCCAATTGAACCATATGTCTATGTCAACCAAATTATCTGGATTCATTAAGTTTAAGTTCCAATTATGGCTACCCCCGCCCGACAGGTATATGTCTATCCTGTAAGTAAATCTATTAAAGGGTTATCTATCCTCAAGGAAGATCATGTGCTATTAAGTCTAAGGCTTAAACCTAAAATCCCTATGTCTAGTTCATTTTAGATTTACCACATCAATCTTATTGGTGATCAGACAACAAGAAGCATTAAGCTTAAGACTTAATAAGTAAATCTTTAAATTACCCAAACTATAAAATAACCCCTTATAAACCGGTGATATTAGAATTCATCACAACCCCAGATAACTAACACATAACTAGGACTAGTAAAAACTTAAAAGTAAAAGACATAAAGTAAAAATACTGAAAAGTAAAAGACATAAAGTAAAAGCTGAAAAGTAAAATAAAATAAAATAAAATGCTAAGGTAAAAGAAATTACTTTTACTATTTACTATTTTAGATATCTCCCATAAAATAATATATAAACTTGTGATTCTTTTTCCAACCAGCCATAAAGGCGGTAACCTGATTAAGTCAAATTAAGTCCAACCAGCCATAAAGGCGGAACCAAAATTAAATTACCAACCGACCAATCTGGCGGTATCCTTAATTAGTCAGGTTTAAACCAGATTAAAATGAATTACCAACCGACCAATCTGGCGGTATCTTTTTTAAGTCAATATTTTAAATAGTGAATATATTATTTTTAAGGGAGATTAATCTAAATAGTAACAGTAAAAAAATTACCTTTCACCCTAGCTGGGGAAGTTACCTTCTCATGGTGAATAGTAAAAACTGTAAAAAGAAAAAAAGTAAAAATTAAATTACTATTATTACAAAAAGTAATTAAAATTATTTACAAAACTAAAAAATTTAAAAAAACTAAAAACTAAAAACTAAAAGTGAGGCGTGGCACAATGACGGCTTGACACGTGGCGATTCAGATAAGATGATAAGGCGACACGTGGCGAGGCGGCTGACAACTCAATAATTGATGCTGACGTGGCGCTGACGTGGCAAGGCGGCTGAGAGAAATTGTCGGCACCGTAGGATTACAACACGTGGCGACACGTGTCATGCTGTGATTGGCTGATGATGACGTGACATGTTGACTCGGTTGACCTGCTGACGTGGATGATGACGTGGCATGACGCGTGGCATAGTTGAATCGTTGACCGGATGACACGTGGCACACGTGGAAATAGTAATTGTCGGCACCGTAGGATGATGACACGTGGCACGGCTCACGTTAGCAGATCGGCTGTGATGGTGACACGTGGCACAACGCATGTTAGCAAAGTCAAACTTCTCAAATTCTGACCCGTTGACCCGGCGCACGTTAGCAGCTCTGGTGCACGTTAGGCGTCGCGACGCGCCAAAATTACCGAAATGCCCTTTTTGCCAATTTTTCCTGTTTTGCTCCAAATCACCTCCAGAATGACCTGAAACTTTATTTATCTACAAAATAACACAAAACACATCAAAATATTCACAAGACTCAAGAAACTATACAAAATATTAGGTTAAATGAGTGAGAAATAGTGATATAAATACCACTCATCAGATAGATTATAAAATTCCCGGATGGATTGGGTTTTATGAACGTCTATTCATATATGGATTCAGATTCCCCATTCCAAAGTTAGTGTGGGAAGTGTTGAATCATTATCAGTTGACTCCTTCTCAGCTGACTCCTTCTCAGCTAATGCCAAACACTTGGAGGATTCTACTGTCGATTGAGTGTATGGCTTTTGAATTGGGGATCGAATTTGGGGTGGAAGACTTATTGTATACATACTATATGAAGGAGCACCTGAGAGAAAAATGGAGGTACCACTTGTATCTCCGACCAAAGAGGGAGCATTTGGTGTTGGGGCTTACAACAAACGACATGGGGGATTGGTAGAAAGGTTATTTCTTCGTTAGAGAGAGTGTATTTGGGTCAAATGGGAGTGGTAATATTCCTGAACATTGGAGTTCGTCGAGTGAGTGTTTTCAACCTTACCTTCTGAACGATGCGTAAACACACACGTATAACGCAAGCGCACATATCGTTCAAGTAGTATAATAATATTGATCCCACGAGTACTTAATTCCTACTGTTGTTATTAATTATTGATACTATTTATTTACAGGTATCTAATTATAGGGAGAAAATAATGATTGTTTTTGTTGGTTGAATATGGATTTGATAAATAAAATACTTAAAGATACAAAAGAAAATACTAAGGAAAATAACAAAAGATTCAAAGATATAGGGTTGTGACTCCACACAATATTATTATAAAGATGAATTGATTTTCTTATATATGTGTAATAAATCAGTTTGCTAACCTGGAACACGAAAATATACAAAAGCCTCTATCGATGGTCAGATGCAAATACCCATTATAACCCAATTGAACCATATGTCTATGTCAACCAAATTACCTGGATTCATTAATATTAAGTTCCAATTATGGCTACCCCCGCCCGACAGGTATATGTCTATCCTGTAAGGAAATCTATTAAAGGGTTATCTATCCTCAAGGAAGATGTGGGCTATTGAATCTAAGGCTGAAACCTAAAATCCCTTTGTCAAGTTCATTTTAAGTTTACCACATCAATCTTATTGGTGATCAGACAACAAGAAACATTAAGCTTAAGACTCAATAAACAAACTAAAGAAATACCCAATATGAAATTAAATCAATTATTAAGTGTGAATATTGTGTTTCATCACTTCCCTAGAATAAAATAAAATACTGGGGGATAGGGGATCCACTTTTAGAAATCTCAAATTATTATAATATGGAAATTGCCAATATTATCCAATTAAGTTGAATCAGCCATAAAGACGGTGTTATTATTTATCCATAAACCAGCCATATAGGCGGTAATTATCTGTCACCTAAAGACCAGCCATATAGGTGGTGTCACATTATGTTACATAATTAAAACCAGCCATCAAGGCGGAATCAACTTTTAATTCATATTAAATCATAATTTCCATATTATAATTGAAGTGAGATTAATCTACCTTTACTATTTTTAATTTAGAAATCTCCCTTATTATAATATATAAATTTGCGTGATAATTACCAACCAGCCATATATGCGGTATCCTGATTAAGTCAAATTAATAATTAATTACCAACCGACCAACCAGGCGGTATCGTCATTAAGTCAGGTTAAAACCAATTTATAAATAATTACCAACCGACCAATATAACGGTATCCTTATTAAGTCAGGTTTTAAATAATTTATATATTATAATTAAGGGAGATTAATCTAAATTATAAAAGTAAAAAACTTCACCTTTACCCCCACAGTAAATTAACTACTGAACATAAAAGAATAAAAAGAAAAGAAAAGAAATTTTTATTACAAAAAGTAAAAGTGCATAATTAAAAATACTAAAAATAAAAATGCTTAATTTAAATTACAAAAACTTAAACACACAAGATGCAATCCTTAAAGTCCTTACAAAACTCAAGGAAGGCATGATTTGAATTCTGAAATCGAGCTGAATTTATAGGCGTCAGTAGGCCTTCCGCGTCGTGACACACAGCTCGCGTTGCGACCCTCGTGATTGACGACGTGGCATGCGAAGAGCTCGACTCGTGGGATTCTGGATAAGGTGATAAGGTGACACGTGGCAAGGCGGCTGGGAGCTGAATGATTGAGCTGACGTGGCGATGGCGTGGCACTGATGTGGCGACACGTGGCGAAAGTGACTGTCGGTACCATAGAATGATGACACGTGGCACGCTGTGATTGGCAGATGATGACGTGGCGGTGACGTGGCACGTTGACTCGGTCAACTGGTGATATGGATGATGACGTGGCTGACATATGGAGTGACATGTGGCGGCACGTGGTGATGGCGATTGTCGGCATCGTAGGATGATGACATGTGGCACGGCACACGTTAGCAGACCGGCTGTGATGGTGACACGTGGCACGGCGCACGTTAGCAAAGTCAAACTTCTCAGATTATGACATGTGGACCCGACGCACATTAGCATTGACCGACGCACGTTAGGCGTCGCGACGCGCTAAAATTACCAAAATGCCCTTTTTGTCCCTTTTCACTGTTTTGGCTCCAATTCACCTCCAGAATGTCCTGAAACTTTATTTATCTACAAAATAACACAAAACACATCAAAATATTCACAAAACTCAAGAAACTATACAAAATATTAGGTCAAATGAGTGGAAAATAGTGATGCATTTATCACTCATCACACCCACAAACCTAACATTTTGCTAGTCTTCGAGCAAAACACAGAATAAAATAACATAACCATCTTTAAAATAAAATTTAACTAAGCCACTTTCGTAGGGATCACGGTTGCATTTAGCGTATGCAACAAACCTTTAAACCCCTAGGTGTCCCTAGTGGACGAGTTGTAGTCTCGTGAGGGTTTACAACAATGATACCCACAAACATTTTACAAAAGTAAAAAGATAGTGAAACTAATGCACACAAAAACAAAAAGACAAGAGAAAAGAGAATAAAGAAATTAGTGACTATTCAGGTGAAACTTCTACTCCAGGTTACTAGTTGTTTTGTTTCTTTCTAAATTACTGAATAAGTAAATTCTCCGATTATATTTACCATTCTCCATATGCACAGTCAACAAAATATTAAACAACTCATTTTTGCCCACAACAGTCACAAGTGCAGTTCATAAGAGAGTAATATTTTTGTCATAAAGTTTTATCAGAATTCACACCTTTTTGTAGCAATGAAATAATTTTTCTGATTTTTCTGATTTTTTTCTTTGATTTTTTATTTTTATATATTTTTATTTTTATACAATACCTTCTGTCTATGTAGCGAGCTTTGGGTCGGTGGCTCCCAAGCCAGTTGGCTTTAGGGCACCAAGTGTTAAGACACCCCTACGGACTTAATTACTCAGACTTCAGATATATATATTTTTGCAACATCCTTGATCCATGTAGCGAGCTTTGGGCCAGTGACTCCCAAACCAGTTGGCTTTAGGACACTAGGTGTTAAAACACCCTTACAGACTTAATCACTCGGATCTCATATGTTTTTTTTTACTCCATCACTTTTTGAGATGCTTCCTCCAATTAAACTAGAGCACTGGATATTACAAACTTTTCAATTTTAGCTCATATCCGTATGTTACCATGCATATTGTTACTACCTGCCAACTGAGCATATGAAGATCCATTTTAATCAGTTTTATGGAGAATTTACAAATTAAATAATTTAAAAGGAAATAAACAAAAATTAACTTGTTCTGAAATAGGTTTAGATACGTATCAGGAGTGGGAAATCCTTACACAGCTATCTCTCACCAATTTCACCTTTTTAGTCAAAGTAAAAAATATAAAAACGCAAAATATTTTTGTAATTTTTGAAAAGTTTTCAATTTTTTTTTTGTATTTTTTGAAAAATTTTGGACTAAAAATAAAAACAACACAACTAAAAACAAGATACTGATCAACTAATTCCCTCCCCAAACCTAAATGAGACATTGTCCCCAATGTCTTAAACAATAGAAGAAGAGTTTAGAAGATAGTACCTGGTTAGCTGAAATTCTACACGAAAAGTTAAAGGTTAAGATCCAGATTAATCCGACGCCTCTTACCACGATCGTCTTCAGACCATTTTATCTTGGAAAGGACAGGGTCAATTTGTGGTTCAAAGGCCAAGATTTGGTCAAGTAAATCCGGGGCAGTTCTGGCAGTGAAGAACAGTTTTTTCAGAGGTTTTGTCACGAACCCATTTCTCCGGGCATCATCAAGAAACACACAAAGAAAATCATAAAATCCATCAACGTTATACATCCCAATTGGTTTCTGGTGTATGTTCAAGTTCGCCCAAAATAGCACTATAAAAATTTCCTCCAATGTGCCCAAGCCTCAAGGCAAAGCAGTAAAAGCATCAGCACAGTTAATCATTTCCACTAGTCGCTCGGACATACCTTGCACAATAAGTTCCTCTCCGTTTGATGGTCCAATAAGATTCGCCTCTGCCAAAGGTTTTGGGATGATTCCCAAAACTTGACTGCCTCCATCATGTACGGCCTTTGAAATGATCCCCATTAGTCCAAGATTGCCCCCGCCATATACTAAGTGCATATTCTTTTCAGCCATGACTCGACCCAATTCCTGTGCTGCCTCTATGTATTGTGGTTTAGTACCAACACTAGTACCGCAAAACACACAGATGTTTTCAACTCGTCTTCTTGAAGTGGCTTCCATTTTTATGTGTTTCTTTCTCAACTCTGGATGACTTCAAAAGTGTAATGACAGACTGAATTTATAGAATCCTTAAAAGGGTGAGTAATAATAGCACTAGTATCTTTCAAGGGACGATCGTTAGCTATACGATAAAAGAAATCGTGAAAGGTCAAAAAGTCTGGATTCTGTCTACGAAAATAAAGATAATTACAACAGAAAAGCAAATCAAAGCAATAATTAAGGCAACAGAATTGTGTACGTAATACGCCATTTGCTTAGTATAAATTCATCAGGATGCGTCTCAAGAATCCATTCCTTACTCAGCCATCGCTAATGAATTAGCTCTCATCTTTTCCAAACACCATTCCTTCTGTCTTATGCTTCGTTTGTGTCTTTCCCTGGAAAAACTAACACACAAAATTACAAACTATACAACATGTATACACAAAATATAAAAATAGAAATTACAACAAAGTACATGTGTTTCCTCCTTGCTAGCGCTAATTTTTCGTCTTCAGCCAGACGTGAATAAAATCTATCCGTCAAGGAGGTTTCATCGTCGTTTTGGATGTCATATTAAAGACAATCCCGTGTGCGTTGCTTTTGAAGGGTCTCTTCCAACGGTAAGGTGGTAAAAAGAGTTTTGTCTCATTCAGTGCTCGTGCCACCTTTTTAATCTTTGTCGCTCCAATAATTCCTGAAAAGAAATAAAGAAAATCAGGAGATCTCGTATGGTGCTTGACTTGGAATGGGAGTTCCATTCTGTCAAGCTTCTGGGTGATATCTTTGATTTGTACTCCCCAAAACAGTGATGTTTCGCTTGAATGCTCTGGATCTTTAATAAAGTCAGACATTTCCTACTCAATTTGCTCTACTTTTTGCTCCACTTTTTATTCACAGATGAATTTTAAAATTTCCGCATTCAATTCTTCATCTGTCATCTGTGAAATGCATGCTCCATAAGTGTCAATCTGAGGATGTAAAGATATGTCTGTTTTTAGGTCTTCATCCTCTAATCTGAGTGAAATGATTGGCTCAAGTAGATCGTCTTCAAACATTACTGCAAAGTATTCTCCAAGATCTTCATTTTGAGGATGAAAAGTTTCATCATCCTTTGTTGGTGCAATTGGTATAAATAGCTCAGATTTTTCATCCTCGTCAGAGTCAGAATAATAAAAATCAAACAGAGATTTTGTTGGTTCGGGCTCCTGAACTGATACCTCCAATTCTTGATATTGCTCAGCTTCGCCCTATGTTATGATGTCATGATGAATCTCAGGATATTCGAAGGCTTCTTCAGTATTATTTGAATTTGCTCCGTGAGATATGTGATTCAGGTTATCTGTTAATTGTCTAACTTGATTTGTCATCCTCTGTTTAGACGCCGCTTGACTCTGAATTTGTGCATCAAATTGAGCTTCCCGTTCCTCGAACCAATCTTTGAGCATGTGAATCAACTGATATTCCTCTGATGGTTCTGGTTCTTGATGAAGATCGTAGATGGATGGTGGATAAGATGGAAAATGTGATGGTTCTTCATACCTTGAATGATTCCGAAAATTCTGCCACTCTGAAAGGTATATGCATTGATTGCTCGGTGGTTACCATCGCATATCTCACATCCCTATTGCGTTATTGTGGGAACACAGAAAATCTAGGGCGACGCATGCTGTCCCGGGCTCGCGGCCCAGGTGGGAGTACGGAGTAGCCACGAGGGACTAAACCGGAGAGTAATGGAGTCGCCACCCGGTGTGAACCGGGGGAAAATGAGATTTAAGGCCGCACTCACCCTTCGCAAGGGAAGACCTCAAACCGTTGGGTTCGGAATGGTCCCTTACTTATGTCACTTGTAATAAAAGGATTTATATAATAATTTATCAGGCTTAAATAACATTTATTTCCAAAAATATCATGCTTCTAAATTCATATGCATACATCAACAAGTTCATCACAACATGCAACATCACATGGCAATCTCATGAACATATTTCAATCCTATGATATAGAAAACTAAGAACAACATAATCATGCTTGAGTACTATCTCATGAACCTATTAACCAAATAACATGCTAACAGCCTAATCATGCTTGAATACAATCCCGAGAACAACATAGAATGGATAAATGCAGGGATACAAATAATACGGTTGGCTATATAACACAAGAAAGATCAACCAAGAGGCAATTATGCATGAATATGATAAGACAGACTCAGTTCAGTGTGTGCGCGTTCGTGTAGCATTCGTAAACGCGTTCGAACGAAAATGAAACAGAATGCTCACGTTCGAGTAGCGTTCGTAAACGCGTTCGAACGGAAATGAAACAGAATGCTCGCGTTCGTATGGCGTTTGATAACGCGTTCGAACGGAAATGAAACAGAATGCTCACGTTCGTATGGCGTTCGTAAACGCGTTCGAACGGAAATGAGACCTGATGCATGATAAGGCAAAAACGCATGCGCGTTCGAGTTGCGTTCGTAAACGCGTTCGAACGGGAACATACCTGATGCATGAAATGGGACGCAATACATAAACAACAAAATAAAGGGGCGCGGCGAAGTACTGCCGTAAAGGTGGCCTTTTGGGGCTCTTGATCTCTCAAAGAGAGGACCTTTAGACCAACATACTAAGCCCATGCACGTCACATCACATCATGCATACAAACATAAAGACAATCATATTATTCTAAGTATGTCCGATTGAACGTGTCTTGCATCCAACCGAACACACATCAACCGGCGCGGCAAAGCATCGTGGTAAAGGGCTTTAACCCCTCCCCATAGGGGATCTTTCATTCCACTTACTAAGCCCATGCGCTCGATTGAGTCATGCATAAATAAGCAACATGCAGAATTTAAGTGACGAAAAATAAATAAATAAAAGCAACACAAAACAAGAGAAGGTGCCGTTTACTCAAGTGGTACGTGGAGTTGTATCCCAAGTACAGACCGCACTACCGTCCATTCGGATTCGGCTATGGAATTTACGTCTGGGTTTCCATCCTATATACCACAAGAGACGACACTCTTCCATTTCATTCAAGCCACAACATGCATCCATAAACGACTCTCATGCGAATAGAATTCAATAATAATAAAAAAACGAATATAACTAATGAAAAGGTACCCTCAGGTCTAACCTTTTAAATCACCTCTCGGATGTACGGTACACGATCGTCGGAAGGGTGGATGCTCCGCAACTCTCCCGGTTCATTGGTTCACTGTTCTCGTTCGTTGTCTTACTGTTTTGAGTCGTCGTTCTCCGTCTTTTGCTATTATTTCCTTGTGGTTTCGCTGCCGTTTCCTCTTTATCTTTTGCTTACTGTTTTTTGGGTGTCTTCTTCCTGTAATTTTCTTGTGTGTTGTGTATGAGCTAGGGACTAGGGTTGAGAAGGTTGGTGAATGGTTCTTTTTTATAGGCAAAGGGTTGGGCTTGACAAGGAAAGGGATTTGGCTAATTAAAGAGGGATTTGATTTGGTTTGGTTAAGGGAAGTCAAAGATTGAGGGGGGGACAAATCTTGGCTAGATAGGGAAGGTTGAATATTTGTTGGCTTGGTTTAGGAATACAATATTTTAAGTTAGGAATAATATATTGGTTGATTGATTTTAACTTGGTATGATTATATTTTTGATTTAGTATGTGATTTGTTTAAATTAGGCATGATTTTAGTTTAAGTTGGTAATTGCTTATTTATGTTTGGTATATGTTTTTATTTAATTATTTAATTAATTTAATTATTATCTTATTTAGTTAATGTTTTAATTAATATTTATTTATTTAAATTGGGATGTGTGTTTTATGGGCTTTGGGGGGGCTAATTGGCTGGATGTGAGGCTAGCAGCAAAACCAGAATTACCGACACCGTTCGAACGCTTCCTCGAACGCGGCATGAACTCCCGCAATCCGTTTGATGTTCGAACGTAAACACGAACGTAGCACTAACGAAAACAGTGAACCTTGTTTATTCTGAATTTCCCCTTCCGATGTCCGTTTCCCGTGACCTCCGTGACTTAAAAGGTAGTGTCTCCAAAATGGGACTCATCATAGGGACTTATGTGTAAAAATACAGTGCCTACAGTCGCCCCCACTTTGATGGAACTTGTGTAATGTGCAACAGTGACAATCCTATCAAAGTTTATGCAATGCATTTTCACTTACCTGGCTCGCCAGCTGCCACTTGACTTACCACGTGTTGAGTTGATTTAGGTGGTGAGGTGCTGCGACCCCTGGTTCATTCCCGAACCGTGTTGTGATGTGGTCCATTCCCGAACTGTTGCCGTAAGGTGGTCCATTCCTGAACCGTTACTGTGGGTTGGTCCATTCCCGGACTGTCACTGTGAGGTGTTCATTCCCGAACTGTTACTGTAAGGTGGTCCATTCCCGAACCGTTACTGTAAGGTGGTTCATTCCCGAACCGTTACTGTGAGGTAGTTCATTCCCGAACCGTGCTTCTATTCTTGGAGTGCCATTCCCGGCTTGTTCATTCTTGAACTGTCAATTCCCGGACCATATCTCCATTCTCGGAGTGTCATTTCCGACTTGTTCATTCTTGAACTGCCCATTCCCGGACTATATCTCCATTCTCGGAGTGTCATTTCCGACTTGTTCATTCTTGAACTGCCCATTCCCGGACTATATCTCCATTCTCGGAGTGCCATTCTCGGCAGAACTGATCTGATGTAATATGGGCCTCCGCCCCCAGAATGCCATACCCGGCAATGCTGATACTGATGTAATGTGGGCCTCGACCCTGGGACTCATTCCCAAACTGTGTTTGATGTGGGCCTCGACCCTGGGACTCATCCCCAAAAACTGATGTTGAAGTGGGCCTCGGCCCCAACTGCTACTGACATGGCCTCGCCCCCAGATTGATGCTGATGTGGGCCTCGACCCTCGGGATTCATCCCAAACTGTGTTTGATGTGGGCCTCGACCCTGAGACTCATCCCCAAAACTGATTGCTGAAGTGGGCCTCGGCCCCAACTGCTACTGACATGGGCCTCGCCCCCAGACTGATGCTGATGTGGGCCTCGACCCTCGACTGATGCTGATGTGGGCCTCGACCCTCGGGATTCATCCCACTGATACTGATGTGGGCCTCGGCCCTCGGGATTCATCCCAAACTGATACTGGTGTGGGCCTCGGCCCTGGGACTCATCCCCAAAACTGATAGTGATGTGGGCCTTGACCCTGGGACTTATCCCCAAAACTGATACTGATTCGGGCCTCGACCCTCTGCGATTCATTCTCGAAAACTGCTGATATTGTACTGTTACTGCTTCTGGTTGGCTTGTATTTGACGCTTTCTCTTTTTCTCCTTTGAAACCTGTTATTACAAAACAGAACAAACACAAAAAGGATGCGAATATGTTACGTGTATGCATGCATGCATGATTGGGTTTCCTATCCCGTCGGGTTAGGTCTTCTGTCAATTCTCCTGGTGACTGCTTAGCTTTCTCTTCCTCAGACAAGCTATCTCTTCAATCTGTCTACGTTGATCGGCTCGGTGAACTAATTCCCTTCCAAGTATGATATCTTCACTGGCTCTATTTCCCAATTTCTGAATGTCTATCTTATCTTTTCTGTTTGCTTATTTCGAAGGTTCCCCGTGTTCATCACTGGATTCCATAGTACCAAGGTTGAATACTTTTCTCAAATATACTCATATTGCAGAAGAGCTTCAGCGAAATGAATCTTTATTATTGTTGAGGAAAAGAGTTTGAAAAAGTAACAAAATCAATGCCATTAAAAAAAACTGGATCAAATAGACTAGGAGGAACATCTCCATCATCCGCAGCACTGCCTTCTTCCTCGGCCTATGGTTCTTCACTGTCATCCATGTGAGAAGCTTGGTGGTTGAGGGTTTCTTTTCATGGGTTGGGTTTTATGGGAATCTATGAGATCTTGAATTTCATGCCTGAGGCGGGTGCAGTTGTCGGTGTCATGGCCATGTAGCTGGTGGAAGTGACAATAAAGGTTCACATTTATGTGTGGTGTGGGGGGTGCGGAAGTGGCTTGCCTTCTAAGGGTTTCAAGATTCCTTGTCCCTGTAACTTTTCAAATACCTTCGACAAAGGTCTACAAGGTCGGACAATTGCCGGTTCCTGATGGCAGCAACCTCGACAGTAGCGGGCTTAGTCTCAGAATACCCCCCAAGAGTCCGCCTATTCTGGCCATAGGACTTTCTGTTTTCAGCCTCTTCTTCCTCAATATCCATGACAGTTTCCGTCAACTGTCGAAAATCAGAAATCATTGAAGTCATCCTCCTCAGCTTACTATAAATAGAGGACTTGGTGCCCTTGATGATCATTTTGATTTGTCCTTCTCAGAGGGCCGAGTCTGCATTTTCAGGAGCTGGCTTCTCCAGCGGTCTACATACTCCTTGAAGCTTTCTTCCGGCTTCTGCTTAGTGTTCTCCAAATCACGGAGTGACAAGTCAATTTCCAAGTCTGTAACATACTACTGCTTCAGAAAAGCATCAGCTAGTTCCTTCCAATCTTCCTTAACCTTCTTCTCAAGGCTATGATACCAAACCACAGGTGCCCCTTCGAGTGACATCCCAAATCTTTTGGACTTGGCGCTGTGATAGGCCCATTGAACTCATGACTGAGACATATTGCTGCAGATGGACCCTCGTGTCTCCGTTCCCATTAAACTTGGCCATGTCCGCATTTTAAACTGAGTTGGCAGCTGTTCTCCGAAGGTCATTGCCTCATAATCTAACAACTCTTCATGTTTACCCCTCATTTTGCGGGTAACTGTTTCAACCTGATCCCGAAGCTTTTGAAATTCTGCCTGAGACCCAGATACCCTGCCCGCTGCATACTCTGCCATATCATCATCAAAAGCGGAGGTATCATCCCCCAATCTGTTCGGAGATTCCTCTTGCCTCATATCCCCAGAATTAACCCCGGCACGAGACCCAGCTATACCAGCCATAACAGTAGTCAAAGCCTGCAACTGTTCAGTGATCTTGGCGAGACCATTCTCTAACTGATCCATACGGGACACCTCATTATCGGATTCACTCATACTTGTTCTTTTAGTGAGTCTGGTTCCTTCTCTAACCAAACGATATCTATGGTGTCTTTTTTAAGACACAGAGGATGTCAACAAGGTATATGTATGCATGATGTGCATAAGAAGTATATAACATATATTAAATCAAATAAAATTCTCAAACAAATCGGCTATTATCATTTTAGAAGCTTTTGGGACAACTGTCATAAGAGTGAACCCGTCCCAGTTTAAATGGCCCAACGAGTTCATGTCTTATGGCAAAGAGCCCAACTAAATCCAAATGATAATATTCCGAAAACAATCATAAAATGGCCCATTGTTATTTAGAAGCCTTTTGGCCCAATCGTCATAAGATGTGTCCTTGTCCCAGTTTAAATGGCCCAACAAGCCATATCCCATGATAAATGGTCCAAATGGATCCAAACAACGATGTTCCCAAACACAAGCATAAAAGAAAGATGATGCAAACATGACATAATAATTTTTACAAAGTGGCCCATCAACATTTCAGAAGCTTTTGGCCTAATAGTCATAAGGTGTGAACTTGCCCCAGTTTAAATGGCCCAGCAAGCCCGCATTTCTGACAATAGTCCAACTGCATCCAAATGAGGATGGTCCACAAGCACATATTCAAGGAAATAATTGTTACTTTAGTCAACCCGGTCTATGGGTGGGTTAGCAAGGGTATAGACAAAGACTCTCACCGGCGAAGGATGGCCCACAACTAGGTCTCCCCACTCAAGGGTTCGAGCGACCAAGTGAGCGCACCCCTTTTTATATACACTAAGGTACGTGCCAATGAGCTATGGTGTGTGATGGACTGTCAAATGGATTTCCCGTTGTAGATTCCCCAGAGGGAAGGTGGAGCGAGGCTCACTTAAATACCCAAGCCTCTTAGGCTATTATCGCTTGTTGTCAGGAATAACAACATCCTCTCCAATTAGTCCATCACAATAGGCTACAAGTAGATGGCTATCTAGGTGCCCTCACAGCTTTTCCTTCTAGAAAGGTAGTGAATGAAGGAAGACACCAAACCATTACCTAGCCTCAAAATGCCTTTGATTAAACCCTCACTTTCCACTATAGACACGGTCAATTAAAACATAAATCCAAACATCACAAGACAATATTTCGGGGCCGATTCTCTATCCCCAGTGGAGTCGCCAGACTGTGGGAACACAGAAATCTGGGGCGACGCATGCTGTCCCGGGCTCGCGGCCCATGTGGAGTACGAAGTAGCCACGGGGGACTAACCGGAGAGTAATGGAGTCGCCACCCGGTGTGAACCGGGAAAATGAGATTTAAGGCCGCACTCACCCCTCGCAAGGGAAGACCTCAAACCGTTGGGTTCAGAATGGTCCCTTACTTATGTCACTTGTAATAAAAGGATTTATATAATAATTTAACCAGGCTTAAATAACATTTATTTCCAAAAATATCATGCTTCTAAATTCATATGCATACATCAACAAGTTCATCACAACATGCAACATCACATGGAAATCTCATGAACATATTTCAATCCTATGATATGGAAAACTAAGAACAACATAATCATGCTTGAGTACTATCTCATGAACCTATTAACCAAATACATGCTAACAGCCTAATCATGCTTGAATACAATCCGAGAACACATAGAATGGATAAATGCAAGGATACAAATAATACGGTTGGCTATATACATAAGAAAGATCAACCAAGAGGCAATTATGCATGAATATGATAAGACATACTCAGTTCAGTGTGTGCGCATTCGTGTAGCGTTCGTAAACGCGTTCGAACGAAAATGAAACAGAATGCTCACGTTCGAGTAGCGTTCGTAAACGCGTTCGAACGGAAATGAAACAGAATGCTCGCGTTCGTATGGCGTTTGATAACGCGTTCGAATGGAAATGAAACAGAATGCTCACGTTCTTATGGCGTTCGTAAACGCGTTCGAACGGAAATGAGACCTGATGCATGATAAGGCAAAAACGCATGCGCGTTCGAGTTGCGTTCGTAAACGCGTTCGAACGGGAACAGACCTGATTCATGAAATGGGACGCAATACATAAACAACAAAATAAAGGGGCGCGCGAAGTACTGCCGTAAAGGTGGCCTTTTGGGGCTCTTGATCTCTCAAAGAGAGGACCTTTAGACCAACATACTAAGCCCATGCGCGTCACATCACATCATGCATACAAACATAAAGACAATCATATTATTCTAAGTATGTCCGATTGAACGTGTCTTGCATCCAACCGAACACACATCAACCGGAGCGGCAAAGCATCGTGGTAAAGGGCTTTAAGCCCTCCCCATAGGGGATCTTTCATTCCACTTACTAGCCCATGCGCTCGATTGAGTCATGCATAAATAAGCAACATGCAGAATTTAAGTGACAAAAAATAAATAAATAAAAGCAACACAAAACAAGAGAATGTGCCGTTTACTCAAGTGGTACGTGGAGTTGTATCCCAAGTACAGACCGCACTACCGTCCATTCGGATTCGGCTATGGAATTTACGTCTGGGTTTCCATCCTATATACCACAAGAGATGACACTCTTCCATTTCATTCAAGCCACAACATGCATCCATAAATGACTCTCATGCGAATAGAATTCAATAATAATAAAAAAAACGAATATAAACTAATGAAAAGGTACCCTCAGGTCTAACCTTTTAAATCACCTCTCGGATGTACGGTACACGATCGTCGGAAGGGTGGATGCTCCGCAACTCTCCCGGTTCACTGGTTCACTGTTCTCGTTCGTTGTCTTACTGTTTTGAGTCGTCGTTCTCCGTCTTTTGCTATTGTTTCCTTGTGGTTTCGCTGCCGTTTCCTCTTTATCTTTTGCTTACTGTTTTTTTGGGTGTCTTCTTCCTGTAATTTTCTTGTGTGTTGTGTATGAGCTAGGGACTAGGGTTGAGAAGGTTGGTGAAGGGTTCTTTTATATAGGCAATGGGTTGGGCTTGACAAGGAAAGAGATTTGGCTAATTAAAGAGGGATTTGATTGGTTTGGTTAAGGGAAGTCAAAGATTGAGGGGGGACAAATCTTGGCTAGATAGGGAAGTTTGAATATTTGATTGGCTTGGTTTAGGAATACAATATTTTAAGTTAGGAATAATATATTGGTTGATTGATTTTACTTGGTATGATTATATTTTTGATTTAGTATGTGATTTGTTTAAATTAGGCATGATTTTAGTTTAAGTTGGTAATTGCTTATTTTATGTTTGGTATATGTTTTATTTAATTATTTAATTAATTTAATTATTATCTTATTTAGTTAATGTTTTAATTAATATTTATTTATTTAAATTGGGATGTGTTTTATGGGCTTGGGGGGGGCTAATTGGGCTGGATGTGAGGCTAGCAGCAAAACCAGAATTACCGACACCATTCGAACGCTTCCTCGAACGCGGCACGAATGCCCGCAATCCGTTTGACGTTCGAACGTAAACACGAACGCAGCACTAACGAAAACAGTGAACCTTGTTTATTCTGAATTTCCCCTTCCGATGTCCGTTTCCCGTGACCTCCGTGACTTAAAAGGTAGTGTCTCCAAAATGAGACTCATCATAGGGACTTATGTGTAAAAATGCAGTGCCTACAGTTATTTGAGCAAATGTAGTATTGCTTGACATCCAGTGATAATTGTTGGGCTGGACAACAGGCCTCAGAAAACCGAACTGTTGCTCGCTGAATGAGGTGTATCTTATTCTAGTAAAGCTCGTAATGTTTCTATCTCCCAATAATGTTCCATTTCTCAATCACCTGAAAACAAAAGAAAAAAAATAAAAATTACAGATGAAAATAAAGAAAATTAGATACAAGTAAATTAGATAACTTCAAAATTAATAACTCAAGAAAAATAAGTCCCTGGCAATGGCGCCAAAAACTTGACCGATGCGTAAACACACACGTATAACGCAAGCGCACGTATCGTTCAAGTAGTATAATAAAATCGATCCCACGAGGACTTAATTCACACTGTTGTTATTAATTATTGATACTATTTATTTACAGGTATCTAATTATAGGGAGAAAAGAATGATTGCTTTTGTTGGTTGAATATGGATTTGATAAATAAAATACTTAAAGATACAAAAGAAAATACTAAGGAAAATAACAAAAGATTCAAAGATCTAGGGTTGTGACTCCACACAATTATTATAAGATGAATTGATTTTCTTATATATGTGTAATAAATCAGTTTGTTAACCTGGAACACGAAAATATGCAAAAGCCTCTGTCGATGGTCAGATGCAAATACCCAGTATAACCCAATTGAACCATATGTGTATGTCAACCAAATTACCTGGATTCATTAAAATTAAGTTCCAATTATGGCTACCCCGCCCGACAGGTATATGTCTATCCTGTAAGGAAATCTATTAAAGGGTTATCTATCCTCAAGGAAGATCGTGGGCTATTGAATCTAAGGCTGAAACCTAAAATCCCTTTGTCAAGTTCATTTTAAGTTTACCACATCAATCTTATTGGTGACCAGACAACAAGAAGCATTAAGCTTAAGACTCAATAAACAAACTAAAGAATTACCCAATATAAAATTAAATCAATTATTAAGTGTGAATATTATGTTTCATCACTTCCCTATAATAAAATAAAATGCTGGGGGATAGGGGATCCACTTTTAGAAATCTCAAATTATTATAATATGGAAATTGCCAGTATTATCCAATTAAGTTGAATCAGCCATAAATGCGGTGTTATTATTTATCCATAAACCAGCTATATAGGCGGTAATTATCTGTCACATAAAGACCAGTCATATAGGCGGTGTCACATTATGTTACATAATTAAAACCAGCCATTAAGGCAGAATCAACTTTTAATTCATATTAAATCATAATTTCCATATTATAATTGAAGTGATATTAATCTACCTTTACTATTTTTAATTTAGAAATCTCCCTTATTATAATATATAAATTTGCGTGATAATTACCAACCAGCCATATAGGCGGTATCCTGATTAAGTCAAATTAATAATTAATTACCAACCGACCACCACCAGGCGGTATCCTCATTAAGTGAGGTTAAAACCAATTTATAAATAATTACCAACCGACCAATATAGCGGTATCCTTATTAAGTCACGTTTTAAATAATTTATATATTATAATTAAGGTAGATTAATCTAAATTATAAAAGTAAAAAAATTCACCTTTACTCCAGCAGTAAATTAACTACTGAACATAAAAGAACAAAAAGAAAAGAAAAGAAAATTTTATTACAAAAAGTAAAAGTGCATAATTAAAAATACTAAAAGTAAAAATGCTTAATTTAAATTACAAAAACTTAAACACACAAGATGCAATCCTTAAAGTCCTTACAAAACTCAAGGAATGCATGATTTGAATTCTGAATTCGAGATGAATTTATAGGCGTCAGTAGCCCTTCCGCGTCGCAACGCGCAACTAGCGTCGCGACGCGCGTGATTGACGATGTGGCATGCGGAGAGCTCGACACGTGGGATTCTGGATAAGGTGATAAGATGACACGTGGCAAGGCGACTAAGAGCTGAATGATTGAGCTGACGTGGTGATGACGTGGCGACATGTGGTGAAAGTGATTGTCGGTACCATAGAATGATGCTACGTGGCACGCTGTGATTGGCTGATGATGACGTGGCGGTGATGTGGCACATTGACTCGGTCAACTAGTGATGTGGATGATGACGTGGTTGACACGTGGAGTGACATGTGGCGGCACGTGGCGATGGCGATTGTCGGCACTGTAAGATGATGACACGTGGCACGACGCACGTTAGCAGACCAGCTGTGATGGTGACACGTGGCATGACGCACGTTAGCAAAGTCAAACTTCTCAGATTATGACATGTGGACCCAGCACACATTAGCATTGACCGGCGCATATTAGGCGTTGTGACGCCAAAGGCTTGCGCGTCGCGACGCGCTAAAATTACCAAAATGCCCTTTTTGTCATTTTTCACTGTTTTGGCTCCAAATCACCTCCAGAATGTCCTGAAACTTTATTTATCTACAAAATAACACAAAACACATCAAAATATTCACAAAACTCAAGAAACTATACAAGATATTAGGTCAAATGAGTGGGAAATAGTGATTCATTTACCACTCATCACCTTCGTATTTTATATTTATTATTTGTATGACTGAAATTTCCTTATTTTTCTCATTCCACGTCTTCAGTTGAACATAAAATTTGATACTACCAGTCGTGTCGTAGTATCAAACACAAAGTTCATTCTAAGCTTCCCCGAATCAAAGAGGAATTGGAGAGCCGCTTTAGAAGAGTTGAGACTGAGGTTAACCCCGATGTGGAAGGAAGTCTTTGATTCAGAAGGTACCCCATTGGCTTTATGTAAGCATATCTTGGCCATGATATTGTACACTTGGGCGATTAAAGTTACATTTGGGGAGCTGCTTTTTTTAAAACCCCTGATTCCTGAAGAGTTTTTATACGCAGCTGAAATTATGTCGGGTCCATTTAAGGTGCCAAAACTCGATGAAATGAGAAACCAGAGGAGGACAAAGAAAGTCAAAGGGAAGGAGCCTGAAGCCACCGAAGTGGAAATCCCCAAACCGACAGAAGTCGTTCCAGTTAATGTTCCTGAATCAATGATACAACCGAATGAGAAGGCCTCCGCTTCAAAAAAGAGGAAGGCTACATTCGAAGTGGATGAAGATTCAGAAATTATTATTGTGACGATTCCTCATGGATCCACTGCCATTTCGGATCCCTCCAGCCTTTCTAAATTTATTAAACGTCTCCTCCTTAAAGAAGATGAGCAATGGTTAACCGAACTTGGTCCAACGGAAACCAGCAAAAATATTGATGCTTTGAGTTATCAGGTACTTATAAAGCATATTTGTGTGTATATATATATATATATATATATATATATATATATATATATATTTTAATGTCGAATGGGATATATTAAGTGAAGTTTATTTCAGGTTATGGAGTGTGGCCTTTTTATGCAAGAGTATGCTGAGTTGAGCCAAATGAGGATGATGGATTTAGAAAATGCCAACAAATCTGTAAAAAAAGACTTTGCTGAACTGAAAATGAATTTTGATGCTTTTGAAAGGAAGTTAAGAAAAGTTGAAAAGGAATTGAGAGAGACTCAGGCAACACTGAAATTGGAGAAAGAGGAGTCCGAGGCTACCAATGAAGCGTACAAAGAAAGTGTGGAGAGCTTGACAAAGGAGAAAGCCGAATTGCTTAAGCAACTTGAAGTGGTTGTGTTTGAATCGATGATGAAAGAGAGGAGCAATATAATGGAGGAGTATCTAGCTGGTCAGAATGTCGTCTGGAAGCTGAAGAAATTAATCCGAGAATATGAGAGGCTGGCTGATGGGCTATCCCTTACAAGTGAAGGTGAAGAAGAAGAGAAGGGGGAAGAAGTGCTTTCGAATGAGGTAGTTGAAGAGCAAGTGGTCACTGGAGAGGCTGAAGAAGAAGAGGTTCTTACAGAGAAACATGCTAAAGCTGTTGAAGACCGTGGATTGCTTGAAGTTGACCCAATTTCTACTTCTATTGCTCAAACTCATGAGGTTCCATCTGTGGATGTTCAACCTTCTACTGAAGTTCCAGCGACCGAGAACTCGCAAAATGAATTATGCAATTTGTTATTTATTCCTTTTTTTTGGTTGTCTATGTAATGGAAACTTTAAAACTTGAATGAAAATGTTTACTTTTTGGTCAATTCCTAAGTTTTTCATTCTTGCTTTGTCGCATGGGTTTTAGAACGTTAATAATTTGTTTAACAAGATAACATAATATTTATCATTATCAAACAATTCATTGGCTGAGTGGCTATGACAAAGGAAAAATTATTGTTACCGGTAGAATCATTTGAGATGAATTGCATTCCAGCTATTCTGAATTGGCCTTCCTTCCATTGTTTCCAACTTGTAGACTCCTTGCTCAACGGTATTCGTAATGATGTATGGGCCTTCCCAGTTTGGTCCTAGTTTTCCATCTTTGACTTCCTTAGTACTTTGAAAACTTTGCGTAGGACCCAATCTCCTTCTTTAAACGTTCTACATCTGACATTTCTGTTGAAATACTTGGCCATTCTTTGCTAATGAGCAGCAGGTCGTATATAGGCTTGTTCTCTTAATTCATCCACCGTGTCAAGGCTGTAACTCATGAGTTGTTGGTTTGATTCTTCTTCGAGCCATTGGTAACAAGTGTTGGAACAACTCCTTCGACTGGAATCACTGCTTCACACCTAAACGCAAGTGAGAATGAGGTTTGTCCAGTCGATGAATGGGTAGTAGTTCTGTAGGACCACAAGACTCCTGGAAGTTCATCTGCCCATGCTCCTTTAGATTTCTCCAATCTTTTCTTCATTGTGTTCATGATCATCTTGTTGGATGATTCGGCTTGACCATTAGCTTGAGGAAAGCGTGGGGTCGAAAAGCTTAATTTAGTTCCCTAATTCTTGCAGAAGTCTTGGAAATGGTAACTGATAAATTGGGATCCGTTGTCAGTTATAATTTCTCTTGGTAATCCAAATCGACAAATGATGTTTTTCCAAATGAAGTTTTATACTTCTATGTCTTGTATCTTGGCAAATGGTTCTGCTTCGATCCATTTGGAGTAGTAATCCGTAAGGGCGAGCATGTAGACTCACTGTCCTGGGGCGGTTGGGAGCTTTCCAACGATGTCCAATCCCCATTTCATGAAAGGCCAAGGTGACAGAATCAGGTTGAGCTTCTCTGGTGGTAAGTGTGAGACTGGGGCAAATTTTTGACACTTCACGCATCTACATGTGAATTCAAATGAATCTCCTAGTATAGAAGGCCAATAGTACCCTGTCGTGTGTGCTCGACATGCTAGGCTTCTTCCATCTGAATGGTTTCCGCATTCCCCTTTATGT
Source organism: Zanthoxylum bungeanum (assembly GCA_019454045.1). Lineage (NCBI taxonomy): Eukaryota > Viridiplantae > Streptophyta > Magnoliopsida > Sapindales > Rutaceae > Zanthoxylum > Zanthoxylum bungeanum. Next base: position 39,912 of record SKCR01010075.1, read on the forward strand.
AGCTCGGCTAATACATACTGGGCTTCCTCTGGAGTAAGACATTTAAGGTAGGGACCAGATAAAGACCTCCTTAAAAGTTGTCCATCATGTTGTGTGAATTTGGCATTCTGTCGTTGAATCTTTCGAGACTCTATTTTTTCTTCTGGTAGTACGCCACTTTGCAAATATTTTACAATTGGAGTCATCCATGAATCGCCTGGTGTGATTGTGGAAACTTTCACGACTTCATCTTTCCAAATTGCTGGCCATTGCAAATAAACGATTGGGATGGATATGGTTTTATCCCATTATATTGTCGAACCAAGAGTGGCTAATGCGTCTGCATGTGTATTTTCATTTATGAGGATTTGAGAAATAGTTAATTCCTCAAACGTCGACTGGAGCTCCTTTACCTTTTTTAGATAAGAGGCCATCTGTGAGTCTCGTGCTTGATATGAACCCTGGAATTGGTTGACAATTAATTGAGAATCTGAATTTACTTCGATCTTTTTGGCTCCAAGCTCTTGGGCCAAGTTTAGGCCGACTATGAGGGCTTCGTATTCGGCTTCATTGTTGGAGACTCTGAAGCCGTATTTGACTGCTTGCTGCAACACGTCGCCAGTGGGAGTGGTAATCACAATCCCTAACCCACACCCACACTTATTGCTTGATCCGTCGACTGCAAGCTTCCATGTGGTCGAAGGATGAATACAATGGGTTTCTTGTTCAGCTAGTGCCTGTAGACTGGGACTGAAGTCAGCTACAAAATCCGTGAGGGCTTGTGATTTGATCGCGGTGCATGGTTGATATGTGATGTCGTGTTCTCGAAGCTCCACAGCCTATTTCGTTAGTCTTCCTGAAAGCTCAGGCTTATGGAGTATGCTTCTCATTGGATACAATGTATAAACAGTGATTGGGTGCCCTTGAAAATATGGTCGTAGCTTCCTAGCTGCTGTTACTAAAGCCAGTACCAATTTTTCCATATGAGGGTAGCGAGACTCCGCATCTAATAATGCTTTACTCACATAGTAGACTGGGAGTTGTGTCTCATTTTCTTCTCTGATCAAGACTGCACTTACTACTCGTTTTGAAACTCATAAGTAAAGAAATAGCCTTTTATTGTCGAGTGGCTTCGATAATAAAGGTGGGGAAGACATATACCTTTTAAGCTCTTTCAAAGCTTCCTCACAGGCCGGAGTCCATTCAAAGTTCTTTGATTTCTTTAAGGCGGAGAAGAATAAAAAACTTTTGTCTGTTGACTTGGAGATGAATCTGTTAAGAGCAGCAATTCTTCCAGCTAGTCGCATGACATCTTTTGAATTGGTTGGAGAGGGAATATCAAGTATGGACTTGATCTGACATGGATTGGCTTCTTTCCCTCGTTGTGTGACCATGTACCCAAGGAATTTTCGTGAATCGACACCAAAAGCATATTTTGTTGGGTTCAATTTCATACCATATTTCCTCATTGTGTCGAATGCCTGCTCCAAATGTGATAGATGTTGTTCGGCCTCTAATGATTTTACCAACATGTCATCTATGTAGACTTCCATAGTTTTCCCAATTTGTTGAGAAAACATTTTGTTAACCATGCACTAATAAGTGGCTCTAGCATTCTTGAGGCTGAATGGCATCACTTTGTAACAATATATGCCTCTGTTGGTGACAAATGCAGTATTCTCTTGGTCGTTTGGATGCATGAGGATTTGATTGTAGCCTGAATACGCATCCATGAAACTTAGCAATTCATGGCCTGCTATAGCATCAACCATCGAATCAATATGAGGTAAATGGAATGAATCATTGGGGTATGCTTTGTTCAAATCAGTGAAGTCGATGCAGACTCGCCATTTCCCATTCTTCTTTTGTACTATCACCACATTAGCTAGCCACTATGGGAATTGAACTTCCTTGATGGCTATGTTTTGTAACAATTTTTGGATTTCTTCGTCAATGATCTGATTTCTTTCTGGGGCAAACTTTCTTCTCTTCTGTCTGACATGAGGGTAGCTTGGGTCCACATGGAGCTCATGGGTGATTAATTCTGGGTGGATTCCGGTCATATCTTCATAAGACCAGGCAAAATAATCATGTCGTTCTTTCAAGAAATAAATTAAATCGGCTCATAGGTTGGGATCTAGATTAGCTCCAATCTGTGCTTTGTGATCAACATGTTGTGGGTGAATTTGGACCTCGTCAAGTTCCTCTATGCTTGGCGGATCTGGTGGTGAAGCACCAGATCACTTCATTAATTGCTATGCCGATTGAGCTTTTGCTTTCAAAGTCGTCTGGTAACTGTTGGACAATTATGACCCATAGCATCACTATTTGTACAGAACATGATGTTGTTGTACAAATTAACTATGTGACAAATGAAATTACTCTTTTATCATTTGTAATTGGATTACCTGGATATATAAATGATAAAAGTCCATATGATTAGTACCAGATTAATAAGATATGAGACAATATTAATCCACGTTAGGTTTAATTACTAAATATCCATAGTCGTAGTATTATCGAGACTGGACATTGATAATGCGGAATATGCTAGTATTACACTTGTGCGTGTTATGGAAGCGTAACATCATAGTTCTCATATATTTAAGTATTGGATACTTATGCAAGTGTGATATGAGGTTCTATTTTCTAATGGTACGGGAATAGCTTCGCTCTGGATAGACCCCTCAGAGTCCCATTGGTAGTATGACTATGTGTCTATGGGAATCCGAATCAGGGTAGGTGTATTTGGTCTTAACCTGAGACTTGCATTGCTAATACTTGTGATAATCAGTATACTTTGGTTTTGGTCGTCCGAGGCTTTAACAGGTTCTGTGTACGCCTCTTCTGGCAACTGAGAATCGTAGTGTATTGGGTGTGATGTCAAGATAGAAGTATCACTTCAGTCATATGGAGATGATGATCACGCATGGATACAAAACTAGTACTCTCAAGTGCTATAGCCATCGGGGAAGTATGATTAGATCATGACTTTCCGATCATAAAGAGACTAGTTACTAGTGATCCGATATATGCTTCGTACGAGGCAGACACAACTCCAGCCATAGGCCTAGCATGTGACATCCGATACTGGATCGTAATACGCAATACTATGTATACTACGCCTGACAAAGATATTGTATTCCTTAAAAGAATATTTCTGGATAATTGGGTAGGCACGATGCTTTGCTAGAAGCCAACCATGTCTTGTAAATCGGTAAGAACGTGGTACCAGGTACGCACGTGTTCAGATAGTCTGATGACCGTATTTACTGCCAACATATCCATGGATCTCTTGGGTCGCCTCTCAAAGATTCACCGATGATATTTGACTCGAACAGAATTAATCTGGCATTAATTAGGAGAGAGAAAATTAGTCTGGGTTTAATTATCAAGAGAGAAAATTAATCTAGGATTAATTGCGTCAAGAATTAATCTGGGATTAATTCGACTAGAAGAGAGAACGCGATTAATTTGGAATTAATCGGCAAAATAAATTTAATTGTTAAATTGGATTTTACTATTTAATTTATTTGAGTTAAAATAATATATTGGATATATTAATTGAAATTGGATTTCAATGTGGAATTAAAATTGGATTTTAATTTGTGCGAATGAATTAATTTAGAATTAATCCGTAAGCGGTTTTCGTAATAATTTTGCTAGGCATTATTATTTAATTAAATTAGATTTAATTATGTCGCGATGGAAAATTCGTTTAATCGGATTAAACGAACCCGGGCCCAAAAGTGTGTTGTGTAAGTAACTAGAATTTTGAATTCAAAGTGATGGGACCCACTCACTTACATCAACTAGTCACTATTTGATGGAAGTGGTTGAGATAATAATAAATTGGATTTTACTAACCCATCACATCCACCAAGTTATAAAAACACAACTAATGAATCTTTGAAATAAAATTTTCAATTTTTTCTCTCTCCCTGGCATTTGGCCGAATGGCAGTTGGCCTATTCTAGGAAAAATGGCTTTTGCCTTTTGATTTGGCCGAATGGCAGTTGGCCTCTTCTAAGAAAAATGGCTTTTGCCTTTTGCTTTGGCCGAATAGCTTTTGCCTTCTACTTGGCCGAATGGCCTTTTGATTCTGCTTGGCCGAATTGTTCTCCTCTCATTGGGCGAATTGTTTTTATTTGGAAATTTTTTTTTCTCTCAAATCTTTGATCAAATCTAGCACTTTGGAGTTGAATGAAGGTGATAAGGAGACTCACCCAAGTGTTGGAAACACTCTACAAACAAGCTTGAAGCTTCAACATCCATGGAATTTTTGAAATCCTAAATCCGATCAATGTGAGTATTTCGCAACTCCCTTTGAATTATTCACACAAATAATCACGCTTAGAGATCCTTGGCATGTCTAGGACACTAACAGTAACAACTTCTGGAAGCAGATTGGTCCATTTTTATCTATTGGATTCCCCACCTGGTGGGAAATTTAAGCACTTGATGATAAGTAGATGAGACTTCCCTCATCTCATGAATCCAAGGTATGCCAACAATTAATTTGTAGGCTGAGGGACAGTCGAGAACAAGAAAATTTGTCATCTTATTGATTCCTCCTGCGTAGACTGGGAGAGATATCTCCCCTGTGGTGAATTTCTGTTCGCCGCTGAATCCAATAAGAACTGTTGACCTTATGTTGATTTTTTCTATCTCGGTTCCCATGTTAGAAAGGGCAGTTTTGAAGATGATATTTGCTGATGAACCCGTGTCAACTAGAACTCGTTTGACCATAAAGTTTGCAACATGCAAAGAGATCACCAGCGCGTCATGATGAGGATTCATTTGACTGGAGTTGTTGTCGTCTGGAAATTCAATCGTTAGGTTCGTAAACATCCCTTCTATTGATATAGTATAATGGTATAAACCCATTTTGCTGCTCCAGAATGTCATTTCGCAGCCGAATATGAAATACCGCTGACTTCGAATCCACTAGAAATAAAATTTACAGTAATATTGATTGGTGGTGGTGGAGTGGGACCATCTTTTTGTTCTTCTCTGCGGGCCATCGTAGCTTTGCCTTTCTCTGTGAGAAAATCTCTAAGGTGTCCTTTATTCAGCAACTCCAATACCTCCAATCTCAGTGCTACGTAATCTGCTGTCATGTGTCCATAATCCCGATGAAATTCACACCATTTGCTGGTATCTTTCTTGCCAGAATAATCTCTGGAGCGTGGGGGCCATCTTACTTTGCTCCACATCTTTTTGAGGACCGAAACCAATTCTCCTGGGGAAACAGTGAAATTATAGTCTGGGAGTCTTTCCCTGTTTACGGATTTGGCTTGTACCCTGTATGGTAAGGGTTGACGCTTGAAGTCTCGGTTGAAATGTCGATGTCCCTTTTGATGATTCCTCCTGTCTGTTGGCCGCGGTCCTTTGTTGGGAAATGCTTTGTATCGTTTGGTAGTATCTTGAGTATTATTATACTGCAAACAAGAAGAATTCTCCTTCCTTTTGTTCCTATTGTCTTCTTCCCATCTAATTTCAATTTGGGCTCGAGCCATGGCTTGGTCCATCGTGTAGCATCAAAATTTAGTGAGTTTCTTGTAGAGTCCACTTTCTAAAAGCAAACCATTTCTGAATGCTTCTATTGCAGTAGGCTGATGGAGATCTGGGATAGTTATCATTTCTTTATTGAAGCGAGCCACGTAGCTTCGCAAAGTCTCTCATTTTCTTTGTTGTATGGTGTAAAGGTCGTCTGAAGTCTTTTCAATCTTGTAAGAACTTGCGAAATGCTCTACAAACTTATCTGCCAACTGTTGGTATGACCCAATATACCTGTATGGGAGATTGATGAACCAAGTTAGGGCCGGACCCGCCAATGTTTCTCCAAATCCTCTGCACATTCCAGCTTCCCATTGTCGAGGGGTTAGGCCTGTTGACATCATCTTATACTTGTAATGGATGATGTGGTCGTCTGGGTCAGTTGATCCATCATATATTTTCATATCCGGAGGACTGAAATTCCTTGGTAGTTCTACGGAAGTGATAGTCTCAATAAATGGTGTGTCAGAAATTATTCCGGCTCGGCTTTTCCTTATTGGTAGCTTGACACCTGGCAGGCTGGACAAGATTGCTTCTTTGAATTCTAACATTTCTTTGCGCATGTTGGAAGCGACTTGTTGAGCTTGGTCGACTGGAGAAATTGGTACACTTGTATAATTTCGGGGTCAGTCGTCTGAGGAAAGATCTTCATTTTCCACATAATTGAATGTTCCGAAAAGATTGGATGAGACCATATGATTGTTGGGATTATCAGGAGTATAACGTTATTGATAGGAGGGAGAGATTTGTTCCAACTACTTCTGAAGGTTAATGTTGGAGTTTCGCATAGTCAGGTTTTCTTCCTCCAAAGTTCGTAATCGTTCTTGCAGCATAGTTATTTGTGCTGCCACTGGGTCTGGTGTCTGCTCACTGCTTGAAGCCATGAGTGATGGTACTTTAGGAACACCGTAGACTGAAAGATCTTTGCTTGCTATGAATCACTAAAGCCCCACAGTGGGCGCCAAATTGTGGATGTTGGTTTTCGTCCGAGGTCCACAATCGAGAATTTATAAGTTGGGGGCACTAGCGATCCTGCAAAACAAAGGTAGAGTGAGCGGGGAATACTGCCCACCGGTATAGTGGGTGTCGTATGCACTCCGACGCTCAAGTCAGTATGGAAACAAGCTGAGTATAATGGAAGAACAAGGCCGAAAATTACCTTGACTTTTGTTGACTGCAGTGAGGGCGGTGGTTGGTGTTTACAGAGTGTGAGTCTTAAAGAGATCAAGTGTGAAGGCTAAGGCTTGAATGTCTATGTTTTGAATTATGTTGCTATTTATAGGATCAATGATATCACCTTTTGAGCTGGCTTTTTAGCTATAATTAGCAAAGAGGGGCCGATAACGTGCTTAATATTTTTGCTTTCGGCGATGGGAAAATAATTTGCATGTGAAGTTGATTTTGTTGGAAAAGTGGTTCGTCCTTAAGCTGGTGGTTTTGTCTCAGTTTAATAATGTAAAATTTTATGGGCCGGGTCAATGTCTTTGGGCTTTGTTTGGTGCTGGGTTTGAAATGGAAAGACGATTTTACCCTTGGGTCCAAATTTGACCCGTACAACAACTATACTCAGTAGAGGCAGAAGGTAAAAAATTTTTATTTCGTTTTAATTAAAAGTATATATAAAGTCAAATTATGGTTATTAATCGGTTAATTGGTCGGTTCGGTTATACAAATCTCATAACCTTAACCGAACCAAATAATCAAAAAAGTTAAAAATCTTAACCGAAAAACCGATTTAATCACAATAACCGAACCATAATAAAAAAAATTGGTCAGAACGGTTCGGTTAATCGATGAAAACCGATTAATGCACACTCTAAAATACATCCTTAATATAAGGAGGTTTGAATATGAATCCAAAATCCCTTGCAAAAATATCGGTCTTTGAAAATTATTTTAGATTTCAGTCTCGACTGATCACCTCATGTGACGCCAAGCACTAACTATCTATTGTAATTATAATATCTGATAAGTGATTAAGATGAAGTATTTATAAGTGATCAATTTTTTGGGCGAGTTATTACACATGACATCATAATTAGTCTCAACCAGACGTGTGCTAATGAGGAAATGTTTATAAATGATTAACTTTCATAGACTAACATGACACATTTTGATAAAACCCTGAGGATGCAGGACGTATTTTGACAAAACCTTGAAGATGCAAGGTTTTGAGCATATCAAACAATGCTAAAGTTGATAGTAAATGGATTATCTCTTAACAATTTAATATATTTTAAGTTCATTCATTTTTTATTTTAGCTGATGTAGGATATTGAGTTACGAATAATAAAATCAATCTTAAATAAAATTTGTATATTTTATAAGTTGACCTTTTATGATTTACAGTTTTTGTGTAATGATCACCATCTTAATTTTGTTGTTTTCTATTAATTGATCTAAAATTATATATTTAAATATATCACATAATCTGTGAGGAAGGGTTGGAGGCATTCAAGCTTTGACACTCACACTTGAGTTCTCAGAGATCATATCACCTAAAAACACTAGCCTACCGCCCCCACGGCAATCAAACTACGAAGACCAAGGTGTTGGGGGCGGATGTGGAACCCATAGGGTCGGATTGGTGTCCCATGTAGCGGAAATGGGTTTAACACATGAATATATAGCATTGGTGTATTTTAAAATATTTTAATGAAATATCATATTCCATTACGAGTGTTTAGGGAAAAATCAGGGATAAAACGAAGTCTGAAAAATCAAATAAAACCTTTTGTTATCAATTTATGAAGTTAAATGTTTACAAGTATCTAATGGATTGATTGTTTGATTGGGTGGTGACTTTAAATTAAAACAAGTAAATAAAATTGTTTGAAAGTAGATTGAAGAAAATTCAAATTTATAAAACTATTCAGGGTTGTGAATCATTCCAATATCTTTTTAAAAGATGAAGTGATTATTTTACGTTTGTGTAATATATTGGTTTATTAACCTGGAACACGAAATTATGTAAAAGCCTCTTCCGATGGTCAAATACAAATACCAAGTATAACCCAATTAATCATATTCCTATGTTAACAAAATTATCTGAATTCATTAAGATTAAGTTCCAATTATGACTACCCCCGCCCGACAGGTATATTCATATCCTGTAAGGAAATCTATTAAAGGGTTATCTATCCTCAAGGAAGATCGTGGGCTATTGAGTATAAGGTCTTTAACCTAAAATCTATTTTCCAAGTTCATTTTAAGTTTACCAGTTCAATTTTATTAATGACCAGTTAATAAAAAGCATTAGGATTAAGGCTCAATAAATAAACCTTTATATTACCCAAACTGTAATTTAACCCCTTATAAACCGGTGATATTGGATTTAATCACAACCCCATATAACTGGCTTAGTTAGGACACATATTTACGGGTAGTAAAAACTTAAATAAAAGAAAAGACATAAAGTAAATGCTGGAAAGTAAATGTTGGAAATTAAATTACTGGAAAGTAAATTACTGAAAAGTAAATAAAGTAAAAGTAAATTATTGAAAGTAAATAAAGTAAAAGTGAATTGCTCAAAGTAAATAAAGTAAAAGTAAATTGCTGAAAGTAAATAAAGTATAAGTGAATTGCTGAAAGTAAATAAAGTAAAAGTACAATAAAACAAAATGCTAGGGGTTAGAGGATCCACTTTTATTACTACTATTTTAGATATCTCCCTTAATATAATATATTAACTTTGCGTGATAATTACCAACCAGCCATATAGGCGATATCCTGATTAAGTCAAATTAATAATTAATTATCAACCGACCAACTGGGAGGTATCCATGCTTAATCAGGTTAAAACCAATTTTAGTTATTCATAAGGAATTTCAAAGAACAAAGTATGAATTTACAAATGAAATGACTTGGTATTTATAGGCAAAATTTTGCCTCCACCAAATCCATTATTAAATTCTCCACCAAATCCATTATTAATTGCTCCACTAATTGCTCCACTAATTGCTCCACTAAATCTATTATTAATTGCTCCACTAATTGCTCCACCTAATCCATTATTAATTTCTATCATATTTGGTGGACGTTTGACTATTTTTATTTATTTATTTATTTATTTTTTGCTTTGAACATGACTTTAATAATTACACATAACACACTTCTGAATGTTTCATCAATTTCGGTCATGAAATCTTCAGATTAGAAATTATTTTGTTATTCAAAGTTGTAGATCTTTGAGTCTTCTTTAATTTGGAACTTTAATCAGCTCAATCCGATATCGGAGTAAAATGTTATGCCCAAAATATGACAGTTGCGCAAAACTAGAATTTCCGAAACTGCACTTCGTTAGAACGCCCTTTCAAGTTTCCAATCTCCAAAATTAATATGTCAAGTCCAATTTTTGCCCTTATTTGACCCAAATTTCATCCTAAACGATTTCATTGAGTCCCAATATTATTTTATCTGCAAAAGAAACTAAAACACATCAAAATGTTCATCAAACCTGAGAAACTAAACAAAATATTAGGTAATAGAGGCGGTAAATATTGATATATTTTCCGCTCATCACACCCCCAAACCTAACATTTTGCTAGTCCTCAAGCTAAACAATAAAATAAAATACAAGAAACAATTAAAATTAAACTAAGCCACTTTCGTAGGGATCACGATTGCATTTAGCGTATGTAACAAGCCTTTAAACCCCTATGTGTCCCTAGTAGACGGGTTGTAGTCTCGTGAGGGCTTACAGCAACGATACCCACAAACGTGTTACAAAAGTAAAAAGATAATAAAATTAATTCATACAAAAGCAAAAAGACAAGAGAAAAGAAAATAAAGAAGTTAGTGACTAAATAGATGAAACTTCTAATTCAAGCCAATATTTATTTTGTTTCTTTTTAAATTATCGAATAAGTAAATTCTCCGATTATTTTTTTACCATTCTCCATATACACAGTCAACAAAATATTAATCAACTCATTTTGTCCACAATATTCACGAGTGTAGTTGAAAAGAGAGTAATATTTTTGTCCTAAAGTTTTATCATAATTCACACCTTTTGTAGCAATGGAATATTTTTCTGATATTTTTTTTTATTTTTTTTTCTTTGATTTTTGATATTTTTTTTATATACAATATCTTCCATCTATGTAGCGAGCTTTGGGTCAGTGACTCCCAAACCAGTTGGCTTTAGGGCACTAGGCGTTAAGACACCCCTACAGACTTAATTACTCAGACTTCAGATATATATATATATATATATATATATATATATATTATATATATATATATATATATATATATATATATATATATATATATATATATATATTTGGCAATGTCTTCGATCCATATAACTAGCTTTGGGCCAGTGACTCCCAACCAGTTGGTTTTAGGGCACTAGGTGTTAAAACACCATTACAGACTTAATAACTCGGATCTCAGACTTTTTTTTTTTACTCCATCACTTTTTATAAACACTTCCTCCAATTAAACTAGAGCACTGAATATTACAAAATTTTTCAATTACAGCTCATGTCTGCATGTTACCATGTATGCTGATAATACATGTCAACTGGGCATATGAAGATTCATTTTAGTCAGTTTTATGGAGAATTCACAAATTAAATAATTCAAAAGGAAATAAACAAAAATTAACTTGTTTTGAAATATGTTGAGATACGTCTCAGGAATGGAAATTCCTTACACATTTATCTCTCACCGATTTCACTCGATTAATCAAATTAAAAAAAAACACAAAAACACAAAATATTTTTTTGATTTTTGTAAAATTTTTCAATTTTTTTGGCCTTTTCGAAAAATTTTGACTAAAAATAAAATAAAAACAAGATACAATTTAACAATTCACCTCCACCAAACCTAAATGAGACATTGTCCCCAATGTCTTAAATAATAGATGAAGAGTTTAGAAAACCGTACCTGATTAGCTTAAATTCTACATCTAAATGAAAAGTTAACGGTTAAGATCCATATTTATCCGACGCCTCTTACCACGATTATTATCGGACCGGTTTATCTTGGAAAGAATGAGGTCAATTTGAGGTTCAAAGGCTAAGATTTGGTCAATTAAATCTGAGGTAGTTCTGGCAATAAAAATGAGTTCTTTTACAGGCTTTAACACGAACCCATTTCTCCGGGCATCATCAAGAAACACACAAAGAAAATCATAAAATCCATCAACATTGTACAGTCCAAGCGATTTATGGTGTATGTTCAAGTTTGCCCAAGATAGTACTGTAAAAATTTCTTCCATCGTGCCCAAGCCACCTGGCAAAGCAATAAATGCATCAGCAAGGTTAATCATCTCTACCAGTCGTTCAAACATACCTGGCACGATCAGTTCCTCTCTGTTTGATGATCCAATAAGATTCACCTCCGCCAAGGGTTTCTAGATGATTCCCAAGACTTGACTGCCTTCATCCTGTACAGCATTTGAAACGATCCCCATTAGTCCAAGATTGCCAACGCCATATACTAAGTGCATATTCCTTGCAGCAATGACTCGACCCAATCCCTGTGTTGCTGCTACGTATTGTGGTTTAACAACAACATTGGTACTGCAAAACACACAAATGTTTTCAACCCGTCTTCTTGAAGTAACTTCCATTTTTATCTGGATGCCTTCAATGGTGCAATGATGAGTTGAATTTATAGAACCTGAAAAGGGTGAGTAATAATAGCACAAGTGTCTTCCAAATGACGATTAGTAGCAAAATAGTAAATCGTGAAAGGTCAAAAAGTAGCTTGGATCCTGTCGGAGAAAATAACAAAACAAATCACAATTATTAGGAAAAGATAAAGAGATATAATATTTACAATAATTTACAGCTTGATTGACGTCTATGCGTCAGGGACAAGCTTCTCATCCATTTTTCTTATCAATTGGCAAACATGATTTTTTTGAGTCAGATTCCCGAGACTTAACTGTTGTCTTTCTTTATGGAATTGTGTATGTAATTTACGAATGACTATATGAACATATCCACTAGGATGCGTCACAAGAGTCGAAGATATAACATCTAAAGACTCCTTACTCAAGCCATCCCTAATGAATTTAATTTTATCTTCGCGATTATCAGACACCATTCCTAAAGAACGACAAAGAGTATTGAAATTCCAGCGTGCATATTTGTAACAAACACCCATTTGCTTAGCTCCACGTTTCTTTGCATAGATACTTCTTCCAAAACCCGGCAAATAAGAATTATAAGAATCAGAATACTCACCTGCTAATCGGACCCGTGCTTTGATTACCCAACGAATGTCATTGGGAATACCATGGATCGTCAGAAGTCTCATTCATTCCATGCGATCTTTGTAGACCTTTATCAGAGAATTTTGAGGGAGAGAAGGAAATTGTTTGTGAAGATTTGCAAGAGCTTCTTCCATCCTGAAATGACTTAACCTGCAAAATTAAATACACAAAAATAAAACACACCAAATCTGAATATATACATAAATTGCTTGGGTTGCCTCCCAGCTAGCGCTAAGTTTAACGTCGCCAGCTAGACATAATTTCCCGAACGTTAGGCTGGATCTGAAAGTGTGACACTTTCTTTTTGTCGCTTAATTGATTCTCCCCAGTACTGCTTGACACGCTTGTTTTTAACCTTGAATGTTTTTTTGGAGTCGAGATCATGTAACTCAACAGCTCTATCTGGTAAAATCTTAGTGATTAGGAATGGACCTGACCACCGCGATTTTGGCTTCCATGGGAAGAGTTTTACCATTGATTTATTTAACAGTACCTTCTGCCCTGGTTCCAGTTGTATGCGCACTAACTTCTCATCATGTCTCTTCTTGGCCTTTTCTTTGTACAATTTGGCATTCTCAAAAGGATGAATGTAAAATTCCTCCAATTCGTTGAACTGATGGAACTGTTTCTCTTCTGTAGCTTATAGTGTAAGAATTGGGTTTTTCAGTGCACAAGACGCTTTATCTTCAGGCTCCACAGACAATTGACATGCTTTAAGTTTGTCAGTAGAACTTTATATTGCATCACAAGTCTGGATGGTACTATTTATCACATCAAGTCTGAAACATTCCTCCTTCTCGTCATTCGGGAAATTCATGGCCTTGAAAATATTGAATGTTACTTCTTGGTCATGTACTCTCATGGTTAGTTCTCATTTTTATACATCAATAATAGTTCGACCTGTAGCCAAGAATGGTCTCCCGAGAATGATTGGCACGTCTTCGTCTTCCTCCATATCAAGGACAATAAAATCTGCTGGGAAAATGAATTTGTCAACTTTGACCAGCACATCTTCAACTACACCTCTCAGAAATACGAGCGTTCTTTTAGCAAGTTGTAGAGAGACCGAGGTGGGCATTGTTTCTCCAATATGCAATTTCCTAAAAATAGAAAAAGCATCAAATTAACACTCGCACCTAAATCACACAAAACCTTACCGAAGTCATGTTCTCCTATGGTGTAAGGAACAGTGAAACTGCCAGGATCTTTCAATTTTGGAGGAAGTTTCCTTTGAATGATAGCGCTACATTCTTCTGATAATGCTACTGTCTCGTAATCTCCCAATGTCCATTTTCGTGAAAGAATGTCTTTCATGAATTTGGCATAGCTAGGCAATTGTTCTAATGTTTATGCAAATGGAATGTTGATATGCAGCTTTTTGAACACCTCCAAGAATCGAGCAAACTGTTTATCCAATTTTTTTTTCTGGAGTCGTTGAGGAAAAAGGTGGAGGTAAATTGATTATTTCTTGATTTTTTTTCCTTTGCTTATTTTTCCTCCATCTGTGGAACTACATCTTTTAGAACTTCTTCAATGGTTGCCTTGATTCCAACATCTTTGTTGATTTCAGTGTCGCTTTTCAAGGTAATGGCTTGACATTGCTCATTCCCTCGGTTTCTTGGATTTGGTTTTGTGTTACTGGGAAGATTTCCTGGTGGTCTGTAACTCTGAGCATTGGCCAGTTGTCCAATTTGATTCTCCAGTGCTTTGATAGAAGCAGATTGGCTCTGAATCATAGTATCATATTTTTTTAACTGAGTCAGCACTTCTGCAATTTATGGTTCTTTTTCATGCTCCTGGCCTTTGTTATGTTGTTGTTGGAATCCTGGTGGTGGGTTGTTCATTTTTCCTGAATTGTTGCTCCATGCGAAATTGAGATGATTCCTCCACATGGGTCGTAGGTGTTGGAATATGGATTGTTCCACTGTCTGTTGAAATAGTTGACGTAATTCACCATTTCTTTATGTTGGTTTGGTTCCGATGCTCCTCCATATGGTGAACTTGTGGATCCAATGTTACCTTGCATGCTGAGAGTTTCCATGAATTTTCATATTTGATCCATATTGGCATTCACTGCAGTGTTGGCTCCAACTTCATATATTCCAGTAATTCATTGAATCAAGCTCCTTTCTGTTGGCCACAAGGAGTTATTGTTGGCCATTTTTTCAATTAAGTCCCAAGCTTGATCTTCTCATTTTGCCATTAAAGCTCCTTCAGCAGCAGCATCAATTGTGGTTCTCATTATTCCAGAAAGTTCATTATAGAATGTTTGGACTTGTAGCCATTTTACAATCTCATGGTGAGGACATTTCCGGAGTAAATCTTTGTACCTTTCCTAAGATTCGTAAAGGGATTCTGAATCTTATTGTACAAAAGATGTGATGTCATTCCTCAACTTTGCAGTTCTGGCTGGTGGAAAGTAATTTGTAAGGAATTTTGTTGTTAGAGTGTTCCAAGTTGTGATGGAACCTGCTGGTAGTGAATGTAGCCAAGCTTTTGCTCTGTCTTTCAAGGAATATGGAAAAACTCACAGTCTCATAGCTTCTTCAGCTGCTCGGTTGTAGTTGAAAGTACCGCAAACTTTCAGGAAGTTGCTGATATGGGCATTAGGATCTTCAGTTGCATTCCCCCCAAATTGAACTGACTGCTGTATCATTTGAATGCATGTTTTGATGTTACACGTATTTTTTGGTAAGAGAGGAAGTACAATACAAGAAATGAGGCCATCAATCACCGGAATGGTTTTGTCTCAAATAGGAATTGGTGGTGCAACCTCCAAAGGTTCAGTTTCCATGTTGATCATCGTTTCTTGGCCTTCTCGACTTTCCCTTCTTAATTGTCTGATGGTTCTTTCAATCTCTGGGTCAAGTGGTCGGACTTCAAAGCTTCTGGATCGTCTCATGTAGTCTCTGAGAACCTAAAACAAGTGAAAACAAAAATAATAAGTAAAAAGAAAATTAGATACAAGTAAAGTATCCAACCCCAAAACTAATAGTGAAAGATAAATAAGTTCCCGGCAATGACACCAAAAACTTGACCGACATAATCACACGTGTATAACGTAAGCACACGTATCGTTCAAGTAGTATAAAAAGTATCGATCCCACGAGGACTTAAAGCCTTTTGTTATCAATTTATGAAGTTAAATATTTACAAGTATCTAATGGATTGATTGTTTTATTGGGTAGTGACTTTAAATTAAAACAAGTAAATAAAATTATTTGAAAGTAGATTGAAGAAAATTCAAATTTATAAAACTATTAAAGGGTTATCTATCCTCAAGGAAGATCGTGGGCTATTGAGTCTAAGGTATTTAACCTAAAATCTATTTTCCAAGTTCATTTTAAGTTTACCAGTTCAATTTTAGTAATGGCCAGTTAATAAAAAGCATTAGGATTAAGACTCAATAAATAAACCTTTATATTACCCAAACTGTAATTTAACCCCTTTTAAACCGGTGATATTGGATTTCATCACAACCCCAGATAATTGGCTTAGTTACGACACATATTTACTGGTAGTAAAAACTTAAATAAAAAAATGACATAAAGTAAATGCTGGAAATTAAATTACTGGAAAGTAAATGCTGGAAATTAAATTAATGGAAAGTAAATAAAGTAAAAGTAAATTGCTGAAAGTAAATAAAGTAAAAGTGAATTGCTGAAAGTAAATAAAGTAAAAGTAAATTGCTGAAAGTAAATAAAGTAAAAGTAAATTGCTGAAAGTAAATAAAGTAAAAGTGAATTGCTGAAAGTAAATAAAGTAAAAGTACAATAAAAAAAATGCTGGGGGTTAGATGATCCACTTTTATTACTATTATTTTAGATATCTCCCTTAATATAATATATTAACTTTGCGTGATAATTACCAACCAGCCATATAGGCGGTATCTTGATTAAGTCAAATTAATAATTAATTACCAACCGACCAACCAGGCGGTATCCATGCTTAGTCAGGTTAAAACCAATTTTAATTAATTACCAACCGACTAATATGGCGGTATCCTCTTTAAGTCAGGTTTTAAATATTTATTATATTATAATTAAGGGAGATTAATCTAAATAGCAATAATAAAAGCTTTACCTTTTACCCCAGTAAGGGGGAGTTACCTCCTCATTTCGTAAAAGTAAAAAATGAAAAAGTAAAGAAAGGAAAGTATTGTGCGTAAAAGTAAATTGCGAAAAGTAAAAACTGAAAAGTAAAGAAAAGAAAGTGCGAAAGCGGAAATTAATTACTGAAAGCTGTAAACAATAAGATACAATCTTCTTAGTTATTCATAAGGAATTTCAAAGAAGAAAGTATGAATTTACAAATGAAATGACTTGGTATTTATAGGCAAAATTTTGCCTCCACCAAATCCATTATTAAATTCTCCACCAAATCCATTATTAATTGCTCCACTAATTGCTCCACCAAATCTATTATTAATTGCTCCACCTAATCCATTATTAATTTCTATCATGTTTGGTGGAAGCTTGACTATTTTTATTTTTTATTTATTTATTGCTTTGAAAATGACTTTAATAATTACACATAACACACTTCTGGATATTTCATCAATTTCGGTCATGAAATCTTTAAAATTCGAAATTATTTTGTTCTTCAACGTTTTAGATCTTTGAGTCTTATTTAATATGGAACTTGAATCAGCTCAATCTGATATTGGAGTAAGAAGTTATGCCCAAAATACAACAGTTACGCAAAATTAGAATTTCCGAAACTGCACTTCGTTAGAACGCCCTTTCAAGTTTCCAATCTCCAAAATTAATATGTCAAGTCCAATTTTTTCCCTTATTTGACCCACATTTCATCCTAAATGATTTTATTGAGTCCCAATATTATTTTATCTATAAAATAAACTAAAACACATCAAAACGTTCATCAAACCCTGATATATTTTCCGCTCATCACACACACACACACACATTATATATATATATATATATTATATATATAACAAGATCAAAATAGAATCCACAATGAAATGACTCACGAACAATTCTAGGTCACCCAAAGATGGTCAAGTGATTCTATAATGGTAGCCTTAGCTCCAAGGTATTATCTAGAGTTCCAAACTCTAATTTTATGTTTATGTCTAACATAAATATTTTGACCCAATTACAAGCATATTGTGTTTATACTTCCAAAGTATCATTACACGATTAATTAGCCTAATTCAACATAAAACTATGTTATTATGTATCTAATACATAATTCATCACTATATGTCTCACTAATGAAAACTCACTGAGGAAGAACATAGCTTAAGAGAAGATCAAACTTACCTAGCAAGTTTGATACAAAGATCCAATCTTCTTCTACTTGTTGAATTGGTTGGAGAACTTCTAAAGTTTAGCAAGTTTGACTTCAAGATCCAATCTTGATTCCAATGCTGCAAGCTTCACTTCAAGATTCAATCTTAATGTCTCATTGTTGAAATGTTGTAGAGATCTTCCAAAGCTTCTCTAAACACTTCTCTAACTTAGGCTAATTTTCTAACTCTTACATATTTTAGATTTCTTAAGCTTTGATTAAAACTTTGCTCAAGCTTGTTATTTATAGAAAAACTTAGGCAATTTTTAATTAATAAAAGTTCTAATTAACTTTTAAGTGGGCTTAATCAAATTTTCCCAAATATGTATAATTAGGTGTGACTAATCACCTTTGTCTACCACTTTGATTTAATCCAGTTAAATCAAGACAAAGTTAATTAATAGATTAGTTACATGTCTACCACTTTGATTTAATCCAATCAAATCAAGTCAAATACACCTATTATTACATATTTGTAATTACCAAAATATCCTCAAATGGTAGAGATATTTATGAAATTATGATAAAGCCCTTGCTTAATTTTTGATTAATCTAATTAGGTCAAAGTAAATAATCAATGTTATCCAATAATACTTAATTATCTTAGTTGATAATTATAATATCGAATATTATTTATTATAAAAAATAATCGGCTACCTAAGTGCTCAACGAGTACACTTCATAATGTGGGATTCTCTAAGTCCAGACAAGTTCGTCATTTAAGCCAAGCCTATATGTACTCAATTCGTCCACCTCCGAATTCGTGAAGAACACGAACTACCTTTTTGAACTATAAAAGTCGAGATCATCACATATGTTTATCAATCCCTCCGTCATAGGCTATCTGAGTTGTGCTTAGGAAATATAGAATACACCGTCAATTTTTCGAGGTGCACATCTTATGTTGACATGTCCACGATTCTTTACAGCTAATGTGATCCACCCTAGGTGATCGGCTTTGGCCAAAGTCTTAAGAATCGTGACTTACTCACATGGATACCTAAACCCATTATGGTACACATACGGGCCGACAGATCTTATCTTAATACACAATTGATTAATGAGTGCATCAGTCCACACCCAACGAACATCTAGCTGTCAGATCATGAAAGGTCTCTGACATATATGATGTAACACTGACCGGCGTAAACACACACGTATAACGCAAGCGCACGTATCGTTCAAGTAGTATAAAAATATCGATCCCACGAGGACTTAATTCCTACTGTTGTTATTAATTATTGATACTAGGGAGAAGAGAATGATTGTTTGATTGGTTGTAGTATAGTGGTGTTCCTTAATTAAAATAAATAAAATAAACAAAAGAAAATACTAAGAAAAATAACAAAAGACTCAAAGATCTAGGGTTGTGAATCTTTCTAATATCTTTTAAAGATGAAGTGATTATTTTATGTTTGTGTAATAAATCGGTTTACTAACCTGGAACACGAAATTATGCGAAAGCCTCTGTCGATGGTCAGACACAAATACCCAGTTTAACCCAATTGAACCATATGTCTATGTCAACCAAATTACATGGATTCATTAAGTTTAAGTTCCAATTATGGCTACCCCCGCCCGACAAGTATATGTCTATCCTGTAAGGAATCTATTAAAGGGTTATCATCCTCAAGGAAGATCGTGGGCTATTAAGTCTAAGGCTGAAATCTAAAATTCATTTGTCAAGTTATTTTAGATTTACCACATCAATCTTATTGGTGATCAGACAACAACAAGCATTAAGCTTAAGACTTAATAAGTAAACCTTTAAATTACACAAACTATAAAATAACCCCTTATAAACCGGTGATATTAGAATTCATCACAACCCTAGATAACTAACTTAGTTACGACACATAACTAGGGCTAGTAAAAACTAAAATAAAATAAAAGACATAAAGTAAATGCTGAAAAGTAAATTGCTGAAAAGTAAATGATAGAAAGTAAATGCTGAATTAAATAATGAAAATTAAATGCTGAAAAGTAAATGCTGAAAGTAAATTAATGAAAAGTAAATGCTGAAAGTAAATTGCTGAAAAGTAAATTGCTGAAAAGTAAATGCTGAAAGTAAATTGCTGAAAAGTAAATAAAGTAAAAGTACAATAAAAGAAAATGCTGAGGTAAAAGGATCCATTTTATTACTTCTATTTTAGATATCTCCATTAATATAATATATTAAATTTGCATGATAATTACCAACCAGCCATATAGGCGGTATCCAGATTAAGTCAAATTAATAATTAATTACCAACCGACCAATCAGGCGGTATCCAGTTTAGTCAGGTTAAAACCAATTTAAATAATTACCAACGACCAATATGGCAGTATCATCGTTAAGTCAGGTTTTAACTAGTTTATATATTATAATTAAGGGAGATTAATCTAAATATTAGTAATAAAAGTTTTACCTTTTACCCCAGCAAAGGGGAGTTACCTCCTCATTACTGAAAAGTAAAAACTGAAAATTAAAGAAAGAAAAGTACTGTGCGTAAAAGTAAATTGCGGAAAGTAAAAACTGAAAAGTAAAGAAAAGAAAGTGCGAAAGCGGAAATTAATTACTGAAAGCTGTAAATAAACAAACAAGATACAATCTTCTTAGTATTCTTAAGGAATTCCTTAAAAGAAAGTATGAATTTTACAAATAAAATGGATTGGTATTTATAGGAAAAAATTTTGCCTCCATCAAATCCATTATTAATTGCTCCACTAATTGCTTATCATGTTTGGTGGTGATTGATAATTTTTATTTTATTTATTAATTATTTTTTGCTTTGAAAATGATTGAAAGTGACTTTAATAATTACACACAACACACCTCTGGATGGTTATCATCAATTTCGATATGAAATCTTCAGAATTCGAAATTATTTTGTTTTAAAAGTTGTAGATATTTGAGTTTTCTTTAATCCGGAACTTGAATCAGCTCTATCCGATATCAGAGTAAAACGTTATGTCCAAAATACGATAGATGCGCAAAACTGGAATTTCCAAAACTGCACTTCGTTAAAACGCCCTTTCAAGTTTCCAATCTCCAAAATTAATATGTCAAGTCCAATTTTTGCCCTTATTTGACCAAAATTTCGTCCTAAATGATTTCATTGTGTCCCAATATTATTTTATCTGCAAAATAAACTAAAACACATCAAAACGTTCATCAAACCCGAGAAACTAAACAAAATATTAAGTAAAAGGGGCGGTAAATATTGATATATTTTCCGCTCATCACACCCCCAAACCTAACATTTTGCTAGTCCTCGAGCAAAACAATAAAATAAAATACAGGAAACAATTAAAATTAAACTAAGCCACTTTCGTAGGGATCACGGTTTCATTTAGCATATGCAACAAGCCTTTAAACCCCTAGGTGTCCCTAGTGGACGAGTTATAGTCTCGTGAGGGCTTACAGTAACGATACCCACAAACGTTTTAAAAAAGTAAAAAGATAATAAAACTAATGCACACAAAAGCAAAAAGACAAGAGAAAAGAGAATAAAGAAGTTAGTGACTAATCAGGTGAAGCTTCTACTTCAAGTTACTAGTTGTTTTCTTTCTTTCTAAATTACTGAATAAGTAAATTCTCCGATTATATTTACCATTCTCCATATGCACAGCCGAAAAAATATTAATCAACTCATTTGTGCCCACAACAGTCACAAGTGCAGTTGATAAGAGAGTAATATTTTTGTCCTAAAGTTTTATCAGATTCATATCTTTTTGCAGTAATGGAATAAATTTTCTGATTTTTCTGATTTCTTTCTTTGATTTTTGATTTTTTTTTTATTTATATACAATATCTTCCATCTATGTAGCGAGTGTTGGGTCGGTGGCTCCCAAAGCAGTTGGATTTAGGGCACCAGGTGTTAAGACACCCATACGGACTTGATTACTCAGACTTCAGATATATATTTTTTGCAGCATCTTTGATCCATGTAGCGAGCTTTGGGCCAGCGACTCCCAAACCAGTTGGCTTTAGGGCACTAGGAGTTAAAACACCCTTACAGACTTAATAACTCGGATCTCAGATTTTTTTTTACTCCATCACTTTTTGAGAGGCTTCCTCAATTAAACTAGAGCACTGAATATTACAAACTTTTCAATTTTAGCTCATGTTCGTATGTTACAATGCATGTTGATAATATCTGCTAACTGAGCATATGAAGATCCATTTTAGTCAGTTTTATTGAGAATTTACAAATTAAATAATTTAAAATGAAATAACAAAAATTAGTTTGTTTCAAAAATGGTTTAAGATACATCTCAGGAGTGGAAATTCCTTACACAGCTATCTCTTACCAATTTCACATTTTTTAGTCAAACTAAAAACACAAAACACAAAATATTGTTGTAATTTTTGAAAATTTTTCAATTTTTTTTGTATTTTTCGAAAATTTTTGGTATGAAAAAAAGCAACACACAAACTAAAACAAAGTCTGATCAACAATTCCCTCCCCAACCTACCCCAAACTAAATGAGACATTGTCCCCAATGTCTTTAACAGTAGAAGAAGAGTTTAGAAGATAATACCTGGTTAGCTGAATTTTACAGGAAATTAAAGGTTAAGATCCAGATTAATCTGACGCCTCTTACCACGATCGTCCTCGGACCAATTTATCTTTGAAAGGATAGGGTCAATTTGTGGTTCATAGGCTAAGATTTGGTCAATTAGATCCGGAGCAGTTCTGGCAGTAAAGATGAGTTCTTTAAAGGTTTTGACACAGACCATTTCTCTAAGCATCATCAAGAAACACACAAAGAAAATCATAAAATCCATCAACGTTAAACAGCCCAATTGGTTTCTGGTGTATGTTCAGGTTCGCCCAAGATAGCACTATAAAAATTTCCTCCAATGTGCCCAAGCCCCTGTAAAAGCAATAAAAGCATCAGCACAGTTAATCATTTCTACCACATCGTTCAGACATACCTGGCACGATCAGTTCATCTCCGTTTGATGGTCCAATAAGATTTGCCTCCGCCAAGGGTTTTGGGATGATTCCAAAACGTGACTACCCCCTTCCTGTACGGCTTTGAAACGATCCCCATTAGTCCAAGATTGCCTCCGCCATATATTAAGTGCTATTCCTTGCAGCTAAGACTCGACCCAATTCCTGTGCTGCTTCTACGTATTGTGACTTAGTACCAACACTAGTACCGCAAAACACACATATGTTTTCAACTCGTCTTCTTGAAGTAGCTTCCATGTTTTACTTTGGATGTCTTCAAAAGTGCAATGATGAGTTGAATTATAACATCTGAAAAGGGTGAGTAATATAACACTAGTATCTTCCAAAGGACGATTGTTAGCTAAACAATAAAAAAATCGTGAACGGTCAAAAAGTCTGGATTCTGTCTACGAAAATAAAGATAATTACAACAGGAAACAAATCAAAGCAATAATTAAGGCAACGAAATTGTGTACGCAATACGCCATTCGCTTAGTATAAATTCATTAGGATGCGTATCAAGAATCCATTCCTTACTCAGCCATCGCTAATGAATTATCTCTTATTTTTGCCAAACACCATTCCTTCTGTCTTATGCTTTGGTTGAGCTTTTCCCTATAAAAATAACACACAAAATTAAAAACTCTACAACATGTATACACAAAATATAAAAATAGAAATTACAATAAAGTGCATGGGTTGCCTCCCTGCTAGCGCTAAATTTTTCGTCTTCAGCCAGACGTGACTGAAATCTATCCGTCAATGAGGTTTCAACGTTGTTTTGGACGTCCGATTAAAGACAATCACGTGTGCGTTGCTTTTGGAGGATCTATCCAACGGTAAAGGGGCAAAAAGACTTTTGTCTCATTCGGTGCTTGTGCCACCTTTTTAACATTTGTTGCTCCGGTGGTTCCTGAAAAGAAAGAAAGAAAATCAGAAGGTCTTGTATGGTGCTTGACTTGGAATGAAAGTTCCATTCTGTCAAGCTTCTGGGTGATATCTTTGATTTGTACTCCCCAACAGTGATGTTTCGCCTGAATGCATTGGATTCTCAATAAGTTCAGACATTTGCTCCTCCATTTGCTCTGCTTCTTGCTCCACCTTTTCTTCACAGATGTATTTTAAATTTCCGTATTCAATTCTTCATCCGTCATTTGTGAAATGCATGCTCCATAAGTGTCAATCTGAGGATTGTAAAGTTATGTCTGTTTTTAGGTCTTCATCCTCTGATCTGAGTGAAATGATTGGCTCAAGCAGATCTTCTTCAAACATTTGTGCAATGGAAGCTCCAAGATCTTCATTTGGAGGAAGAAAGAGTTTCATCCTCATTTGTTGGTGCAGTTGGTACAAATAGCTCAGCTTCTTTATCCTCGTCAGAGTCAGAATAATAAAAATCAAATTGAGACTTTGTTGTTCAGGCTCCTGAACTGATACCTCTGATTCTTGATACTGCTCAGCCTCGTCCTCTGTTATGATGTCATGATGAATCTCAGGATAATCGAAGGCTTCTTCAGTATTATTTGAATTTGTTCCGTGAGATATGTGATTCAGGTTATCTGTTAATTGTCTAACTTGATCTGTCATCCTCTGTATAGACGCCGCTTGACTCTGAATTTGTGCATCAAATTGAGCTTCCCGTTCCTCGAACCAATCTTTGAGCATGTGAATCAACTGATCTTCCTCTGATGGTTCTGGTTCTTAGTGAAGATCGTAGATGGATGGTGGATAAGATGGAAAGTATGATGGTTCTTCATACCATGAAGGATTTTGATAGCTCTGCCACCCTGGATTGTAGTTGTACTCACAATGATATCTCATGTGGTTACCATTACAT
>SKCR01010076.1:0-63533 GCA_019454045.1 Zanthoxylum bungeanum
CCTCAGAAACTTGACGGTATATTCTATGTTTCCTAAGTACAACTCGGATAGCCTACGATAGAGGGATTGTTAAACATATGTGATAACCTCGATTCGTATAGTTCAGAAAGGTCGTTCGTGTTCTTCGCGAATTAGGAGGTGGTCGAATTGCGTACATATTAGCTAGGGTTATATGACGAACGTGTCTGAACTTAGAGAGTCCCAATATTAAGTGTACTCGTTGAACACTCGGGTAGCCGATTAATTTTGATAAAAGATAATATTCGATTTTATAATTATCAACCAAGATAATCAAGTGTTATTGGATAACATTGATTATTTACTTTGACCTATTTGGATTAATTGGATTAATTCAAAATTACACAAAGGGCTTAATTGTATATTCATAAATATATCTACCATTTGTGGATATTTTGGTAATTCCAAATTTGTATTAATATGTGTAATTCTATAAGTCTTGATTTAATTGGATTAAATTAAAGTGGTAGACATTGAACTAATCCATTAAGTAAAAATTGTCATGATTTAATATACTTAAATCAAAGTGGTAGACAATGAGATTAGTCACACCTAATTAAGAATATTTGGATGATTTTAATTAAGCATACCTAATGTTTGATAAGACATTATTGATTAAAAATTGCCTAATTTTTGCTATAAATAGCAAGCTTTAGGAATGTTTTAATTAAGCTTAAGCAAGGTAAAAATTTGTGAAAACTATACACAAGTATTTTCTTAGAGAAAATTAGCCTAAGTTAGAGAAGTGTTTAGAGAAGCTTGTGAGGTCTCTATAACATTTTCATTTAGGAGAAATCAAGATTGGATCTTGAAGTGAAGCTTGCTAGCATTGGAATCAAGGTTGGATCTTGAAGAAAAGCTTGCAACATTTTGGAAGTTCTCCCACCATTTCAACAAAGAGAAGGAGATTGGATCTTTGCTTCAAGCTTGCTAGGTAAGTTTGAAATTCTCTTAAGTTATTAAATGTATTGTATGCATGATCACATAACTTAATGTTGAAATAAGGCTAATAAATTGTGTTAGGATACTTTAGAAGTATAAACACAACATACTTGTAATTTGGTCAAATATGTTCATGTTGGACATGGAACAAATAATACGAGTTTAGAACTCAAGATGAAAATATTAGAGCTAAGGCTACCATTATAGCATCACTTGAACACCTTTGGGTAACCTAGAATTGTTCACGAGACATTTCTTATTGGGATTCTAATTTGGTTTGTGTATTGGATTCAAAATTTTCGCAAATGTGTATTTAGAATAAATTTATGTTTTTGTAAAAATATTTGATATTTTGAAAACTTGATTTTTATTATATAACATGTGTTGATGTTGGTTTTGATATTAAAAATTAATTTTGGGTGTTCTTAAAATGTTTAGGTAATATTGGTAGCAAATAAGATGAAATAACCTATTTGCATTAGCTCTCTGGAAAATCCAGAGAGCTGATGCTTTGATGCTTCACAAAGAATCAAATTAAAAAAAATATGTGGAGGCGTGCGCACTGTAGCGCGTGACTTTACGCGCTTGTGCCCCTAAGACGTGCGCTGAATTTGTTTCCTCCCGTTCTGGAGTTTCCGGACTCCGATTCAATCCCAGTTTTTTCCTATACACTCGTAATGAAATATAATATTTTATTAAAATTTTTAAAATTACACCCAAGCTAGATATCCACAGGTTAGACCCATTTTCCGCTGCACTTCTTCCATTTATCGAAAAAATTATAGTTCATGCCGATGATCTAAAATCATAAAATTGATTAGAATATAAGTCGTGGAATATGTTTCAGAACTAAACTAAGTTTCTCAATTTAACTAGCTATGATCACTTCATGGCGTATTATGCTTTTGACATGACATAATGAGTATATATGTGGTGGCCTCTAACATCCTAAGTTGCAATTGAATTAAAATGAATCTGTTTCTATTACGCGTCATGACGTCGGGTCCGGAGCGTCACAGCATCCATACTAACAAACTCAGGCTGAGAGCATTTCATGTTCTGTGGCGCAGCACCAGATGTTGAGCGTCGTGAATTCTACACGATCGACCTGAGGCTTAATCACCACCGACCCGTGTATTCCACACAACTGACTCGAGTATTCCACATGACCGACCCAAGTCTTCCACATGACTGACCCGAGTCTTCCTCACGACCGACCTTAGGCAAAAACATAACCGATTCGAGGTAGAGGGCATTCACATGTTTGGCATCGTGACACTAACTAGATTTCAGGGCCAAAACCAGTTCACCATTGTCACTGCCCAAAGCAATTCCAACACTCCCACACTATAACCTTCACACAAGTACTTCTTATTACACTCAAAACATGCCATTATCTAGCATCATCACAACATCAAAACATCAAAAATAATTCCCCCAACATGCTAAGAATTCGGCCCTCATAACCATTTTACACCTTGACATTACTCCAACCAAGACTTAAGCATAATCACTCTAAACAACATCACATATATATATATATATATATATATTGAGGCTTACATTTTTCTCAATCTTCTTAAACAAAAAATCCCCAAATTCATAGGATTCCTAAGTGTGAGAATGCAAGTGAATAATGGATGTTCATTTCCTAAGTGAGAAGAAGAAAGAAGGAAAAGAAGCTTACTTGCATGAGATGTGCTTGAAATCACCACTTTTTACTTCAAAATAGCATGAGAATGAGAGAAAAATGAGAGATTCCATTGGATGCTTAATCACGTTTTTGGCTTTTTGAGAGAGATTAATAAATAGTTTCTTATTTATAGGACAAGGTGACTGATTTTTGTAATAAAATGAGTGGTCCAAAATTTTCCATATCACTCAATTCTAGCCCGTTCTCGAATTTACTGTCGCAGCCACAGAAATCACAATTTTCGACCCGCTTCTGATTCGAATTTGGAAAAATATTTAACGCGGATGTTGTAGGCCTCGATCTTAGCTTTCTGAAGATATAAAATGCATAAAAATCATAGATTTTATGAAAATATTACGGCCCAAATACCATGGGCTATCGGATTGAATCTTGAAATAAATTCCGTATCAGAACTACGAAGAATTTTTCAAATGCCAGAAAGTAATTTCACACGCACATACATGGTTGAAAATGATTTATATCATGTATTATTCCTCCTATAACATAGCAGTTATCATAATAGTCGTCGAAATTACCGGGGTGTTACACTCTGATACCATTTTTTATGGGGTTTTAAGCGGTATTACCGGGTAACGCAGCGGAACGCTAAAAATCAAAATTTTTCGATTTCAATAATTTTTCTTAGGTAATTAAAATAAACTAATTTATTCTAATTACTCAATACTCAAAAATTCAGGTTTTACCCAACATTCAGAAATTTTCTTTTATTGTTGTGAGACCCCCAAAGGTTTACATTTTGATCATTTTAGTCATAATTTATCAAATATAAATTTAGGTGATTTTCAATCACTACAAAAATGATTTATACATGTCATATACATCAAAATATAACTCACAACAAAAACTCCAAATTTTCTTGAAATTGCCGAAAGCTTCAAAAACTTTGGCATTTGTTCATTTGGGTCATAGTTTGTTAAAACAAGCTTACATGATTTCCAATCAACACCAAAATGATTTGTATATCTTATATACATCATAATACAATAAATATATGAAAAGTCCCAATTTTGGTTGAGGTTAAAAATCCTAATTTTTCAATTAATCAAATAAACAAATATTAATACAATCCAACACTTTAATCTAATCTCTACAATACCAAACAAGTCTCACCATTTTGAAACAACTCAAGAACAATATTAGGTCATCATTAAGTGCGCTAACAACTCTAGAATGACAACAAGATTATCTAATGACCAAAATTATGCTTATACACCATTTACAAGCTTACTTTGTTAACATACATGCATACATCCTTCATTCATACTTCCAACCATCTTATTATAAAACTAAAAGAGTAAAGAAATAACCAAGCATCACATGTTGTAGCTAAGAACCCTAAAAATATTTTCTAGTTGGAGAAAAGTTGAAAAAACTTACAAATCTTGAAGTTTTCTTCAATTTCTTACTTTGTTCTTCACTTTTTTCTCTAAACTTTTCTTTTGTAATATTTGGAGGTTTAACACTTAAGTGAAGAAAATGAAAAAATAAAACCCTCAAATACTTAGGATTGGTCGAAAATTGGGCAAGAAAAAAAAAGATATTTTTCAATTTTAATCAAATTAAAGATTTCAAAATCAATTTGATAACATTTTCTTTAAATGCAAAAGTCAAACATTTACACGTTAATCATTTTCAAATTTAAATATCAACTTAGATATTTTATATTTTAATTATTTTAATTATTGAACAATTAAATAATTAAATAATTACTTAAATATAAATATCTAAATATATGTATTATATTTACTTTAAATAATCCAAATACATATATTAATGATATATGTCAAGTATCATAATTTGTCAATTAATTAATGTGTATTTAATAAAATCATATATTAAATAAAAAAACACATTAATTAGGAAATGATCAAAAAGCCCCTATGTATGTATAACCGTTAAACGATTTATAAATAATTAATATTATTCATAAATATTGTCCTAGTGCTCTACAAGTATATTTCATTAGTGAAACTCTCTAAGTTCAGGCATATCTGTCATGAAATCAAATTTCGTGTCCATAATCTACCCATCCGTAAATTATGACGTCCACAGATAAACTCGTTGAACCATACAGGTCGAGGTCATTGCATACGTATAATCTCTCCGTCATAGGTATCCAGATTATTCCAGAGATATAAATATAAACATCAAATCCCTATAGATATAATCTCGTCGGCGTTTCTATTAGCAATCTCTTAATAACACTTAAAACACACTTCTACAGCATACCACGGGCCTATGGATTTAACAGATTGCTAATCCCATATTGAATACCTATGCTCTGTATATAAAACTGACGAATCCTTTCTTGACGCACACATGATATCCTGAGGATCAGTCCACACCCAACAAACATGCGGAGGTCTGACCTAAATAGGTCAGTGACGTGACTACCATCAAAATGTGGAGGATATCTCATATATCCACAGTGATATCTCAAGTCAAAGAATAACCGTACTACTCAACTCGAGAAGATTCTTATTGACATTGGTGTACCATTCATTGAGAATCTTTGGTGCGTCGTTCAGTGTTTATCCGATATAAACACCTACATGTTTACACGAGTCTCCAAGTCTCATGGTTCATTAAGCAACCATTGGAATCCAAGATTTCATTATACGACATGTACCGATCTCAGCGAGTTTACTTACTGACCAAATATTGTAAACCTTGACTAAGAACTGTTTAAGAAATGATACTGTTATGATACAACTCAATGACAGTCGTGACGTTTTTGCAACTGTATCATAACCAATCATTTTAAGGTCATTTACGTCTTTACCATATATAAAGAGATGTTATATTATAGAAACTGATTCTTTTATTCATAATAAAATATTTACAAAAGTATTTATAGGGAAATACATAAGAAATTAGAGCTCCGAGCACCAATCCTAACAGCTTGAACTCTCAAATGAGAGCTCAATTTATAGGTAATGACTTGCCTTCTAAATCAACTCAATTAGTGGAGTGGTTGCCATAATTATCCACTAATTGAGTGGTTATAGGTGGTTACACCAAAACCATTAATTGTTTAATGATGGTTGTAACAAATCAATCATTCAAAAATGCATGTTGGATTCATATCAGTATAAAGGTTTGGAGTGAACCTATGGGAAAAAACTCTTGGTTGCGAGTGAACCATATAAAACTCGATATAAGTTATGGATTCAACTTAGTGGAAATCTTCAAGCATGACTTGGGGAAGTGAACGTAGGCAATGAGTTGGTCGAACCACTATATATCACTGATGTCAATTTCTCTATCCCTTAACTTTTAATTATCGCAAGTTTATTTTTGTATTTGTATATTAATTAGAAACATGCATATAGATGATATATTATGATTGAGAAAAGTGACCTAAGATTAATTGGTAAAACTATTAACTTAGTGGCTTAAAATTGAAAAGATTTAAATCTCCCATTTTTTTTAATGATGGTAACCTTTAAAACTTGTGAGCTTTGAGAGTTCCAAATTTGTTAACTATTTTTGCTCATTCTGAACATGTGATTATCTTCAATATAGCTCTAAAAACTTAGACAAACACATTACTATAAATTTTCTCTCTCTTAATACAAAGGGTAAGGGTAATACAAGTTTTAATCTCATTATATGATTTCTCCCATTATGATACTATCAAAAAAGATGGAGAAGCAAAAATTAAGTTCTATGAGATACCAAACAATATGTGTACAAAATATATTAAAGTTCATTGACATGCCCATTTAGCATTTTTCATACATTTCTCTCGTTTTTCCATTCAATATGAAATTCATGTAAGGATCATCAAAATCATCCACGTTATACCAATATCCTCGCATTTCTTTTTCAACCAATAGAGATCAATGGCAAGGCATATCCAATGCTAAAAATTCAAAAGAATCACATATATCATAAAAATCAATAAGTCATATGTGATACCATTTGATACTAAAAGAGATTAATGATTTGATTAACCATAAATTGATACCAAATGAAATTCAAATTACCTAATCACTAGTATGCTTCATAATCAAGTCCAATTCATATCAATTGAAATATACTCATATAAGTTGGAGGAAACGGTACCAATATTTTCGTAAACACGCATTTTACCTTTTATCGTTGTTACATAATGAAAAATTACACCAATCATCAAAATTCATTCATTTTTGAGGTAGAGTTTTGATCTTCTTCTTGTTAAGCTATTTCCTCATTTTTGTTAAGTCTTTGGGATTAATTTGCATTTCCCATTGATTGACTTTTCCTAAAGCTTTCCCTACAAAATCATTTAAGTATATTTTGATACCCAAACTTTATTGGGTCTATGAGGGTGAGTATTGGTTCCTTGGGGAACCCATGCATTCACTTTTATATTTTTGTACATGCAATCAGATATTTTGTGTCTTTTCCTATTGCATACATGACATGTGTCATTTTCATCCATAGTGACATGCGTATGAGAATTAGATGCCTTTACAAAATAATTCTTCAAAAATTTTCGTTTGATATAAGGCTTATATCCTAATCCTTCTCTTTTAAAGGCACATCATTGGGATCCAATCAACAAATTAAATTTTTTCTCTCCCAAAGTAAACTTGGTAACTATGTTATGCAAATCCACAATCTTTTTATTCAATACAAAATTTTCATTCATTATAGATTTACAATCACATGTACTAAAGCTAGATGATATGCTAGATATGCTTTTTTCAAGTTTCAGCTTTTCATCTTTTAAGCATGCAATTTCTTTTTCATGCATTTCATTTTTCTCAACAATTGATGCATGGTCATGTAATATTAATGAATGCTCATTTTTTTTTATCTATTTATGCTTCTTTCTAAGAAAATCATACAACTCATGTAATTGAAGCGAGATTTCTTGTTCCTTCCACTACAAGAAAAAACAGAATTAGCGACGGAAATTAGCGACAGAATAATCCGTTTCAACATTTAGAAATGGAATAGCGACGGAATTGAAATGGATTACAACATTAGCGACGAAATTTAACGATGGGATAAAATTTCGTAGCTAATAGTGGCGGGAATGAAATCGCGGGAAAAAAAACGACGGAATAGCGATGGATTTTTTAATCCGTCTCTATAAATAACGACGAAATTTTAATTTCGTCTCTATTTAGAGACGGAATTAGTTTTAGCGACGGAATATAAATTAAATTCCGTCTCTATTTAGAGACGGAATTAAAATTCCGCCGCTGTCGTTTTGATCAGTTTAAAGTCTTCTCTTTCATTTGTTCTAAATCAAACAACGACACAGCCGAACCCTAGACCAAAATCCAAAATCAAATCAAAGCCTAGCCGAACCATAGCCCCTTCTCGTCGATTCCATTTTTTTTTACCTCAATACCCTTGTTCGTTCTCTCCCCCTCTCCTTCCGTCTCTCAAAATGGACGGCTTAGAGGGTCCCACCGATACGGTTGACTCAGCTCCACCGCACGATCAAGATCTCTCTCCCGTTGGATCACCCGAGCACGACGCCCCTGATTTTCCAGATCCACCGTCAGATGACGATCATGATCACGACCACTGCGAAGATCAGAGTAAAGATCACGAGAAGTCGTCCATTCCAGCTGTTCTCACTGATGATCTGAAACAAAGAATCAATAAGCAGGTATTTATAAATCTCCTTTTTATATATTGAATACCGACTTGTTTTTTTCTAGTTTCTTGTGATGAAGTTTGTTTTTGGTGTTACATGGACAATTTTCACTTCTTTTAGAAATGATATACAATCAGTTTTTAATGTAAGGAAATCATGACAGAAGTAAAATATATGACCTACAATAGAGTACCTTTTGTGGTTTGACCGCTTGAGTATTGTTTTTTTTTTTTTTGGGAGAATTAGGGTTAGGGTTTGCAGCTCTGTGTACCAAACTGATAAATAATCTAATTGAGCTTCTTCATGATCCTGGTCAAGTTGGGGACGAAGCTTCCTTTGCTTTATCTAGTTTAATATCAGAAAAGGAGGATATGCAGAAGTTAGCATTTGAGGTTGATAGGATCGATAAAATTTGCAATCATTTGCAAAAGGGTTCCTTACATCCTCAACGTTTTGAAGGAATATTACTAGCGTTGGCGGACATGTGCTCGAAGTTGGAATATTGCCGGTCTAGATTTTTGTCATTGCAGGTCTGTTGTTTATGCATCTGTTAGTTTAGCATTTTGTTATTTCTAATTTTCCGTTTGTTTATGCCTTCTGGATAACCTCATGCTTATATTTTCTGATATCGTGATTTTATCATTTCTTTTAATGCACCATCAGTAGATGCCTGCATTAGTGACAACTTTCTTATGCCCAGTTGTATAAGTTGTTGGTCATTGAGTTTCCTGCTTAATACTTGTCCTAGAATAGGCACTATATACTGTAATTGTTTGTTTGTTATTTTCCTTATTGGTCTCTATCACCATAATTTTTGTCTACTAGCTTCTCTTTGGGCCTCTATAATCTATATCCAAAGCTTTTGAGGATACTACATTTTTCGTCATTCATTTTACTGGGAAATGATATTGGGTTGAATTTTATGTTTTTGGATGTTTTTAGCAAGTCACGAGGACTTGTTATTATAAATTCCGTCGCTATTTTTTTGAGACCACGAGAATAGAGACGGAATCCGTCGGTAACTGTACAGTAGCGACGAATTAGCGATGGATATTTCCGTCGCTATCTCACAATTTTCTTGTAGTGTTCATCACTTTCCTCATCGGATGAGCTAAAGTTGATATCACTCTAAGTTGCTTTTCATTTCTTTCTTCTTGAATTTTCTTTTGAATATTGTCAATCGGCAATCGGCAACCAAATGACCTGGCTTTTCACACTCATAGCATATGACATTGTCTTTCTTGTGCTTCCGTGGTCAATTCTCTTCCCTATTCTCATCCATCCGATATTTCCCTTTATAAATTTCATATTTAAGGAATTTCTTGAAACTCTTGGTCAAATGTGACAACTCATCATCACTATCATCTTCTTCATCACTTTAGTAAGCATCATCCCCCTTTCTCACAAATGACTTAAGGGTTATTCGTATCTTATTATTTTCTTCTTCTTCGCTTAGGTCCTTCTTGAGCTTCATCTCATATTCCAATAATTTTCTCACTAAATCATTTGATTTCAAATTGTTGATATTATTTGATTCATTGATGGAGGAAGTGCAAATCCTATACTTTTAAAGGAGTGACCTGAGAATTTTCTTCACTTGATCACTTGAGTCAATATTTTCCCGAAAATACTAAGTTGATTCACAATCATAGTGAACCTAGAAATCATTTGCTCAACATCTTCATAGGCTGCTATTTTAAAGCTATCCAACTCGCACATGAACTAGTTTATCTTTGACTATTTGACTTGGCTTGTGCCCTCATTGACCATTTCCAAAGACTTCCAAAACTCATATGCATTTCCAAATTTTGAAAGCTTGTTGATTTGACTCCGATCAATTGCATAAAGAAGATGGTTGAGTGTCTTAGCATTTAGGGAGGCTCCATGAAATCCTCATCGGTCCATTCAAAATGTGGCTTCAGAAACTCCACACCATTGCTATCCTTCTTCATTGGCATTCTTGTACCTTTTGTGATCACTTTGAAGGATTGCACATCAACGGGAAAAAGATATTTCAACACCGTCATCTTCCAATAGCTATAATCAGTTCCGGTGTAGAAGGGAGGTCTAGTTGTTGAAAATCCATCGGCAAGATTTGTTGAGTAGCTTGTAGATGCCATGATCTATTATCGGACGGTTAGGTCTTTGTTGAGAATACACATCTCTGATACCAATTGAAATTTCCTACAAGCACAAACAACAAACAATCTCTATATTCAAGAGGGATGAATTAGGTGATGATCTAAATTTGCGGAAATACGAAACCAAGAAGAAAAAATAATAGCCAAGCAACCAATTCGAGCGAAAACCATGATAAACACACTAAAGTTCCAGAGAATGCAACGTCAACTCACCAAATGATCACAAGGCACAGGCTAACGCATCATCCTAACCTAGCAGGTCAGATGGCTCTCACCACGTACACTGAACCGAAATCATGGAAAAAGT
Organism: Zanthoxylum bungeanum; assembly: GCA_019454045.1. Lineage (NCBI taxonomy): Eukaryota > Viridiplantae > Streptophyta > Magnoliopsida > Sapindales > Rutaceae > Zanthoxylum > Zanthoxylum bungeanum. Next base: position 10,722 of record SKCR01010076.1, read on the forward strand.
ATATTCAAGACCCTCATTGGTTAGCCGCAATGCAAGAGGAATATGAAGCTTTACAACAAAACAACACTTAGGACCTTGTTCCAAGACCAGAAAAATAAAATATTGTTGGTTCGAAATGGGTATTTCGAGTGAAATACATGGAATATGGAACTCTTAATAGATTCAAAACAAGGCTTGTAGCTCAAGGTTACACGGAAATCCCAGGTTTTGACTATGTTGAAATATTCAGCCCCGTGATAAAACTTTCTACCATCCGAGTTATTCTGTCAATAACTACTGTCTTTCATTGGGAATTACGGTAACTTGATGTGAAGAATGCATTTATGCATGGCTCTCTTAAAGAAACCATTTACATGTAGCAGCCCTTTGACTTCTTACATCCTTTATATCCACATCATGTGAGTAAGTTGAACAGGATATTTAATCGATTATCTAAATATTTGTTTTCTCTTTGTTTTAAATATAGTAAGACAGATCTTTTCCACTTTATTATTGATAGAGATGGCTCTAAAATTCTTATGCTTTTGTATGTAGATGATGTTGTTGTTACAAGAAACAATAAAAAGCTTATCCACTCCTTCATCAAGCAAAAGATCTGGGAAGACTCCATTACTTTCCTGGAATTGAAATAAAATATCTTCCTCATGGCATACTATTATCACAAGCCAAGTATATTAGAGATATTTTTGCAAAGATTCAAAATGCTAGAAAGCACGCCACTACAAACACCAGTTGCTATCAAGGAACAGCATCAGCCTACAGATAGCAAGCCAATTGATGCCAAAGCTTAGAGACATATGGTGGGAGCGCAACAGTACTCAACCATGATAAGACCAGATATTGTCTTTGATGTTAACAAAGTTTTCCAAAACTTCCAGTCTCCAAATGAGGGCAATCTACGTGCAGCAAAGAGAATATTACACTATCTTAAAGGAACAATGAACTACTGATCGTGATTTTCACACGTTACACAATCGCACGTATCGCTCAAGTAGTGAGAAAATTATCGATCCCTTGAGGACTTATCACTTACGTTATTAATTATTAAGACTAACTATCTACGAGTATCTAATTAAAATTAAATATGATTTTTGAATTGAATTTAAATTAAAGCTAAAAAAATAAATATAATTATGGAAAATTCTAAAGGTAATCAATGAGAAGAAGACATCCAAGGTTGTGAATCCATCCAGTATTATTCTAAAGATGAATTGGTTTCCCCATACTCGTGTAATAAATTGACTTATTAAACTGGAACACTAAGATATCCACAAGCCTATTTCAAAGGTCATGTGCAAATATTCAGAGTAAATTAAATAATTATATTTCTATGTTAACTCAATAACCTCAAATTCATTAAGATCAAGTTCAAATTATGGTTACACTCGCCCTACAAGTATATTTATATCATGTATGGAAATCCCTAAGAAACGATCGTGTGCTATTGAATATAAGGATAAACCTAAAATTTCTTTGTCAAGTTCAATAAAATTTACCACATCAATCTTATTGGTGATCAGGCAATATGATGCATTAAAAATAAGATCCAATAAATAAGCCAAAGCATCAGACAAAATATAAGGAAAATCAATTTATAAACTCAGTATATTAGCTTTCATCACAACCCCAGATTAGAGGTTTAGTTACTACATATGCTCAAAAACTCTAAATAGATATTCAATAATAAACAAAACATTAAGGAAGTAAACAAAAGAAGAAACTTTGTCAAGATCGGCAGTCTTTCGGTCCCTGCTGTTGAGTTTCTGTGTTGTGATTGCTTGATGTGCTTTGTCTTCTCTCAAAATCTCTTAAGAGGCTTCAAAATATGTTATGAGACCCTCCTCTAGGTTTTTGGATGAGTTGTTGTTTATATACGAGGTCTTGGGGGTGTTTCCCGATAAAATATCGTGTCTAGAACGAACTGACTACGCACACCTCGTTGCGACACAACTTGATTGGTGTCATAACGCTCGCTGTCTTCATCAGCGCGCCGCGACGTGCCATGGCCAGCGCCATGACGCGCAACCATCACTCGCTCTCTCTCTTCTTTTTGAACTAGCACGCGTCTCGACACGTAATCCAGCGTCGGGACACTTGTTTTGATTCTAAATTTGGCTTGTTTTGCTCCATAATTTACCGCTATTATCCCTAGTTGATTTCATTGAGTCTCGATATTATTTTTAGCTGCAAAATGAATCCAAAACACATCAAAACACTCATAAAACTCGAGATAACTCACCGACATCAAGCTAGAGAGGTGGGAAAATATATGGATATTGGTTGCTCATCACACCCCTAAACTTAATATTTTGCTAGTCCTCGAGCAAAAGAAATAAAAATAAAACATTTAACCTAAGCCACTTTCATAGGGATCACTATTTCATTTAGCATATGCAACAAGCCTCTAAACCCCTAGGCGGTCCTAGTGGACGAGTTATAATCTCGTGAAGGCTTACAGCGATGACACCCACAAACGTCATTTAACACGAGCATGCAGTCACACAAAAATGTAAAAATAAATAAATAAAATTAAAACTAACTATAAAAATATGGTCATCAGAGTTACATATAATATTGTCATCAGAGAATGCTTAGTAACAAATCAAAGAACCTTTAAAGTACCCAACACAACTCAAATCCAATTTCTTGAATAAATTATCTAAGTAAGACTCAAGTGTGTGTGTGTGAAGGTCCAGTTACAGTTCGAATCCTAGGTCAGTTAACTTGGTGTCTTTATATAAAAAATTTACATCTGATTGGTCAAACCAACCTAAATATCTCAAAAGTGCTCTATTTTTGCTTATTAAGCTCGATATGATATGAATTTTTTTTAAATCTTTTGAATCACCTACTCTTGAAGGTAGCATTTCTCCTCATGGTGGTCCTAACTATAGGCATTGCATTTTTGCATATCAGCCCGATGATGAGTCTCGTATGGAGACAACTATTTCTTTAGTCATGAAAGCCGCGGGAAACGAACGTTGGAAGGGTAAAGTTGGAAAATAGAATTTTTGTTGGATTTTATCTGAGTTGTTTAGCTTCGGCTGCTTGTTGGACTTCCGTTTCAAAGCTTACCTAAGGCCCCAAACCCAAACCAAACCCAAAATACCCAAGTCAAACCAAGTCAAACCAAGCCCATGCCCAAGGAGGGGGATTCACGCCCATAGTGCCTTTATTTAGGTATATGCACATTTATCACATGTTTAAATCAAATAAAATCCTTACCTAAATAAAAGAAATCAAATCAAATCCCTACCAAATCAAATCCAATCACAAATCCAAATTAGGAGATCTATTCCTTATTAGAAACCAATTAGGAGATTCTTTCCTATTCAAATTAGGAAAGTCTTCTCTCTTTGCCTATAAAAAGAGGTCTTCACCCCCCATTCAAAACCTAGCACATACATATCCCTCAAGCACGCCTAAGACACTCATCTAAGCCTCCCTTGCACGCCCAAGGATCTCCTTCAAGCCTCCATTGCCGAATCATCAAGCCAAAATCACCCTTTAGTGCCGCAAATCCACTTTCTTCATCTATACCCTTCACGCCCAACACCCAAACTTAAGCCTCTTTGCTGCGTCTTTAGCCACCATTCACAGCCCCAAAACACCCTCAAATAAGCCTTATTCACAACCTTAAATTCGTGCAAAATATCCCCCAAAAGCAGCCCCAATTGTTCGCCCAAGTCAGCCCTGAAAACGGCTTCACTGCACTAGTGAACTGTCGAGTTTAGCTTACTGTTCTGGTCAGTATTTGCTGCGACTTTAGCCTATAAAACAGCCCTAAAATCACCTAGAAAACCCCCCAAAAACCTCCATAAAGTTTCCCTAAAAATATCCCACAAACGCACCTCCCTAAGCCTTCAAAATCACCCAAAACAGTCCGCCAAACCACCAAGACAGTGACCTGAAACGTAGCAGCGAAACAGCAGTGAAACGGACTTGAAACAGCAGCCCGAACAGAAAAACAGCGAGGAAAGACGTTGAGTTGGTGAACTAAAAGAGTAGCGGATCATTCACCCTTCCAATGGACGTGTAACACCCTTTCTTAGACGACAAAAGAGGTTAGACCTGAGGGCACATTTCTACTTATCTTCTTTATTGTTGTTTTATTTATTTTGATATATAATTGCATGAGAGTCGTTTGAAGCATGATGTGATTGTTGGATGAGCGGGATATGTGTTCTCTTTTGTGGTATATCGGATGGAAACCCGGACGTAAATTCCATAGCCGACTCCGAATGGACGGTAGTATGGTCTGCACTCGGGATACAATGCCACGTACCACTTAAGATACACGCATCTCGTCTCATCCTAATTTGTATTTGAGCATGTTATAGTCTTTAGGTTATATGTTTATTATTTAAAGCATGGTTTAATTTAGTTTGTTATTTATTTGTTAAAGCATGTTTAGGTTGTTCATTATGCATGTTCTTGGTTTATGATGCGTTTGGGTAATGATTTATACATGTTGGTTTAATGGCTCAATAGGCTTGTTGTGTTACATTGCGTGAAATTATTTGGATGAAAGCATGTTAGATCTAAGTACCCTTGAGCATGAATGATGAATAGATTCGGTTAGTTTATTGCACAAATTATATCATCACAAGTGACATAAGTAAGGGACCATTCCGAACCCAACGGTTTGAGGTCTTCCCTTGCGAAGGGTGAGTGCGGCCTTAAATCTTTGTCCCGGTTCACACCGGGTGGCGACTCCATGTTATTTCATACTTCCCAACTAGGCCGCGAGCCTAGAACAGCGTCGTCAAGTTCTGTTGTCTACAGTCTGGCGACTCCACTGGGGATAAGAGAATTGGCCCCGAAATCATGTCTTGTGATGTGTATAATTTGTGCATTAGTTGATCGTTTCTATAGTGGGTTAGAGGAGTTCAATCAAAGGCATTGTCATAAACCCGCATGAGAACCATAGTTGTATATCCTATAGAAGTTGCCCCTTTATGCTTTTGATAACCACATGCATATTAAATCTCATACATCACACGCATCTCATGCATACATGCATCATGTTAATCCTCCGTGTCTTAAAAGCCATCATAGATATCCGTTGGGTTAGAGAAAAAAAAAAAGGAGGTTGGTCAAGGGGATTTTAGCAAACATGGATAGCGGGGAAGAGGAAATCGAGAAACAGAAAACCTTACGGCAATGATAGAAAGACCATTGGGGGGGCCTTCAAAAAAAAAGAAGAGAAAAAAAGAAAAAAGAAAGAAAAAAAAAAAAAAGAAAGAAAAAAAAAAGAAAGAAAAAAAAAAAAAAAAAGAAAAAAAAAAAAAAAAAAAAAAAAAAAAGAGAAAAAAAGAAAAAAAAGAAAAAAATTGTTGTTTGTTTTTAGTCTTTGATAGTTAGACATAAGTCCGATGATGAAATTGATTGCTTTAGAGTGAAACTTTAGAAACGATAAACTCTTGATGTGCTTTTATCTGATACTTTGAGTGATTGATCTATGTTAGACTCGTAAGCACTTGATTATGGTTCTTAGCAGTGAAAACCTGAGTAGTTAGCAAAGTGACTAGTTGAAGAAATTGTAGGTCGGTGAATGACTGTTTGCTTAGATGTCTATCTTGATTTGCTTATGTTATGATGTGTGGTATGGTTGAAAATTATAGAAAAGTCTCTAAAGAAAAGAATTGAACCACCTATAACCGATAAGCGTGAAGCTACCCATGGGCGAGTATTATGACCACCATGAGGAGAAATGCTACCTTAAAGGGTAGGTGTGTTGAAAAAAAGAGAAGAAAAAAAAAAGAAGAAAAAAAAAAGAGAAAAAAAATGAAGTTCAAAATGAAAAGAAAAATGAGAGACAAAGGAAAAGAGAGATAAAGCCATACTACATTGAGCATGGAAAAGCAATTACGGAATATAATTGAGACATCTAGGTTGGTTTGTCCCATCGATCCCGATTTTTGAAACGAAATCATCGAGTTAGCTTACCTAAGGATTAAGCTGTGAAAGAACCTTTGCACACACACACTTTGAGTCTGGCATAGATCATTTATTCAAAGACTTGGATTTGAGTTGCATCGAATGTTTTGAAGGTTCTCTGGTTTCATTACTGAGCATTCTTTGAGGACAATGATATATATGACTATTGGGACTATTTCGTAGCATGTGGTATATCATGATGATATGGAAGGCCCCACCATATGGTTCATCTTGACCAAGTACAAACAGCGGAGAGCAGAAAGCTAACCCAAGACTGGGGGCGATCAGTCAACCACACCATGAGTCAAGGACATAATAAGATATTGAGTCATGAAACCAGAGAGAAGACTGAGCAATCACCTAGAGAACTGGCGGAAGACCTAACCCAATGGAATAAAAATCCATTCATGCATGCATGCATACACGCAATATATTCTGCATTCTTTTTTGTGTTTGTTTTGTTTTGTATTCACAGGTTTCAAAGAAGAAAAGAGAAAGCGGCAAAGGAAAGCCCATCAGAAACAGCAACAGTACAGTTTCAAGAATGAATCATTATCAGTTTCAAGAATGAATCATTATCAGTTTCAGGAATGAATCAGTATCAGTTTCAGAAATGAATCAGTGTCAGTTTCAGGGATGAGTCCCAGGGTCGAGGCCCACATCAGCAAAATCTGGGAATGAATCATAGGGTTGAGGCCCACAGCAGTAAAGTTTTGGAATGAATCCTAGGGTCGAGGCCCATATTATCAGAGTTTCGGGAATGAATCCCAAGGATGTAGCCGACTTCACCAGCAGTTTTGGGGATGAGTCCCACATCATTACTAGCATCAGTTTGCTGAGTATGGCACTCCGGGTATGGAGATACAGCATCGGTTCTGCCGGGTATGGCACTCCAGGTATGTAGATACAGTATCGGTTCCGCTGGGTATGGCGCTCCGGGAATGGAGATACATCATCGGTTTTGCCGAGTATGGCACTCCGGGTATGGAGACATCAGTATCAGTTTGGGGCGAGGCCCACATCAATATCAACTCAGGGTCGAGGCCCACTTTATCAGCAATTTAGATAATGAATCCCAGGGCCGAGGCCCACGTCGTCAGAATTTGGAATGAATCCGGTAATGGATCCCAGGGTCGAGGTCCACTTTATCAGCAGTTTGGGGAATGAATCCCAGGGTCGAGGCCCACATCGTCAGAGTTTCGGGAATGAATCCCAGGGGAAGGAATCCCACATCGCTAGAGTTTTGGAGTGAATCCAGGGAATGAATCTCAGGGCCGAGGCCCACGTCGTCAGAATTTGGAATGAATCCGGAAATGGATCCCAGGGGCGAGGCCCACATTGTCAGCAGTTTTGGGAATGAGTCCCAGGGTCGAGGCCCATATCAGACATCAGCAACACTCTGGGGGCGAGGCCCACATCATTATCGGTATCAGTGTTGCCAGGTACGGCACTCCGGGTATGGAGATATCAGATCAGTTTTGCCAGGTACGGCACTCCAGGTATGGAGATATCAGATCAGCCAGGTACGGCACTCCGAGTATGAAGACATCAGTATCAGTTTTGCCAGGTACGGCACTCCGGGTATGGAGATATCAGATCAGTTTTGCCAGGTACGGCACTCCAAGTATGGAGATATCAGATTAGCCAGGTACGGCACTCCGAGTATGAAGACATCAGATCAGTTCTGCCAGATATGGCATTCTGGGGGCGAGGGCCGCATTACTTCAAATCAGTTTCTGCCGAGAATGACACTCCAGGAATGGAGATTTAATCCGAGAATGGACAGTCCGGGAATGGACAGCTCGGGAATGAGCACGCCGGGAATGGCACGCCGGGAATGGCACTCCGAGAATGGAGATTTTAATCCGAGAATGGACAGTCCGGGAATGGACAGCTCGGGAATGAGCAAGCCGGGAATGGTACGCCGGGAATGGCACTCTGAGAATGGAGATTTTAGTCCGGGAATAGACAGTCCAGGAATGGACAGCTCGGGAATGAGCACGCCGGGAATGGCACTCCGGGAATGGAGATCGGTTCGGGAATGGACCACAACACGGTGACGGTTCGGGAATGGACCTCATCACATCACAGTAACACTCCGGGAATGGAGATCGGTTCAGGAATGGACCACAACACGGTGACGGTTTGGGAATGGACCTCATCACATCACAGCAACACTCCGGGAATGGAGATCGGTTCGGGAATGGACCTCATCACATCACAGCAACACTCCGGGAATGGAGATCGGTTCGGGAATGGACCTCATCACATCACAGCAACACTCCGGGAATGGAGATCGGTTCGGGAATGGACCACAACACGGTGACGGTTCGGGAATGGACCTCATCACATCACAGTAACACTCCGGGAATGGAGATCGGTTCGGGAATGGACCACAACACGGTGACGGTTCGGGAATGGACCTCATCACATCACAACAACGGTTCGGGAATGGACCAGAGGTCGAAACACCTCAACATCATATCAACTCAACACAATAGGCGGACCATGTGGCAGCTGGCGAGCCAGGTAAGTAAAAATGCATTGCACGTACTTTGATAGGAATTGTCATTGTCACACACTGCACAAGTCCCATGAAAGTGGGGGCGACTGTAGGCATTGCATTTTTGCATATCAGCCCGATGATGAGTCTCGTATGGAGACAACTACTTCTTTAGTCATGAAAGCCGCGGGAAACGAACGTTGGAAGGGTAAAGTTGGAAAATAGAATTTTTGTTGGATTTTATCTGAGTTGTTTAGCTTCGGATGCTTGTTGAACTTCCGATTCAAAGCTTACCTAAGGCCCAAAACCCAAACCAAACCCAAACCAAACCCAAAATACCCAAGTCAAACCAAGTCAAACCAAGCCCATGCCCAAGGAGGGGGATTCACGCCCATAGTGCCTTTATTTAGGTATATGCACATTTATCACATGTTTAAATCAAATAAAATCCTTACCTAAATAAAAGAAATCAAATCAAATCCCTACCAAATCAAATCCAATCACAAATCCAAATTAGGAGATCTATTCCTTATTAGAAACCAATTAGGAGATTCTTTCCTATTCAAATTAGGAAAGTCTTCTCTCTTTGCCTATAAAAAGAGGCCTTCACCCCCCATTCAAAACCTAGCACATACATATCCCTCAAGCACGCCTAAGACACTCATCTAAGCCTCCCTTGCACGCCCAAGGATCTCCTTCAAGCCTCCATTGCCGAATCATCAAGCCAAAATCACCCTTTAGTCCCGCAAATCCATTTTCTTCATCTATACCCTTCACGCCCAACACCCAAACTTAAGCCCTCTTTGCTGCGTCTTTAGCCACCATTCACAGCCCCAAAACACCCTCAAATAAACCTTATTCACAACCTTAAAGTCGTGCAAAATATCCCCCAAAAGCAGCCCCAATTGTGCGCCCAAGTCAGCCCTGAAAACGGCTTCACTGCACTAGTGAACTGCCGAGTTTAGCTTACTGTTCTGGTCAGTATTTGCTGCGACTTTAGCCTATAAAACAGCCCTAAAATCACCTAGAAAACCCCCCAAAAACCTCCATAAAGTTTCCCTAAAAATATCCCACAAACGCACCTCCCTAAGCCTTCAAAATCACCCAAAACAGTCCGCCAAACCACCAAGACAGTGACCTGAAACGTAGCAGCGAAACGGACTTGAAACAGCAGCCCTAACAGAAAAACAGCGAGGAAAGACGTTGAGTTGGTGAACTAAAAGAGTAGCGGATCATTCACCCTTCCAACGGACGTGTAACGCCCTTTCTTAGACGACAAAAGAGGTTAGACCTGAGGGCACCTTTCTACTTATCTTCTTTATTGTTGTTTTATTTATTTTGATATATAATTGCATGAGAGTCGTTTGAAGCATGATGTGATTGTTGGATGAGCGGGATATGTGTTCTCTTTTGTGGTATATCGGATGGAAACCCGAACGTAAATTCCATAGCCGACTCCGAATGGACGGTAGTATGGTCTGCACTCGGGATACAATGCCACGTACCACTTAAGATACACGCATCTCGTCTCATCCTAATTTGTATTTGAGCATGTTATAGTCTTTAGGTTATATGTTTATTATTTAAAGCATGGTTTAATTTAGTTTGTTATTTATTTGTTAAAGCATGTTTAGGTTGTTCATTATGCATGTTCTTGGTTTATGATGCGTTTGGGTAATGATTTATACATGTTGGTTTAATGGCTCAATAGGCTTGTTGTGTTACATTGCGTGAAATTATTTGGATGAAAGCATGTTAGATCTAAGTACCCTTGAGCATGAATGATGAATAGATTCGGTTAGTTTATTGCACAAATTATATCATCACAAGTGACATAAGTAAGGGACCATTCCGAACCCAACGGTTTGAGGTCTTCCCTTGCGAGGGGTGAGTGCGGCCTTAAATCTTTGTCCCGGTTCACACCGGGTGGCGACTCCATGTTATTTCATACTTCCCAACTAGGCCGCGAGCCTAGAACAGTGTCGTCAAGTTCTGTTGTCTACACTAACACTCGCGCATGGGTAGCTTCACGCTTTTCAGTTATATGTGATTTATTTCTTTGGTTCTAAAAATATTTTTCTTTTTAGCTTTTTTCATCATTGTTTTTTCAATTTTTCTTTTAAGCAAATGGTCATTCATCATCAATAATTTTTTCAATTAGTCATTTAGCCAACTATCTTGGTTCTTACTGCTAGAAACATATTGTTGAGTATATACGAGTCTAACCTATATCACCTACTCAAGTAATCAGATAAAAGTAAATTGAGCACTTATCATTTTTGAGATGTCATCCTAAAGAAAACAAACTCATCATGTGAACTATGTTTCACTACCACATGACTTAATTTTTTTTTTAAATCATTTTTTTTGTAAGAAAGACAATAGCATAAACTAACTAACACAACACATGCACACATGCACACTCACAAACTTAAAATTTGTATTGCCCTTAATGTAAAATAAGCTTAAAGAATAAGAGTGAGGAACAACACTATCATGAATGAGGTGTACCATCCTCTGTCGCCTTTAGGTCTCGCGTCACGACGCGTAATGATGTGCGTCATGACGTCCAATGTCACCATCTGTCTGTCTCAATTTTGTACTATGTCGCGTCGTGACGCCCCATCTAGTGGCGCCATGCGCTTCTGGTTTAGCTTCTAATCAGATATTGGCTGCGTGAACTGGTTGGGTTGTGCTTGCATCTGTATAATTACACATGCAACATTGTTCAACACAGAAATAACACAAAAAATAAATATTCATATATTAAATAAATAAATAAAATAAAGAAACTAAAAATAAACGCGTGGTTTGCATCCCCGCTAACGTCTTCAGCCAGAAGTAACCATCAAATTGGTCATGGTGGTTCCCTTGTAAGCTTAGTTGACTGAGACAAAGCCGTCAAATGCTATCTCTTGTGTTGCCTATGGGATAGTAAGAATTGAGCTTCTTGCTGTAGTGTTTTCTCTATGAAATGTCCCTCGGGATCTGTCAACGATTCAACGGATGTCTCCCTTCACGGATCAGTTCTCATAGGAGGTGGCGGGTTGCAAACATACATATGTACCCATTCAGTTCTCTCGTATGCACTAAGAATATTAGGTGGGTTCGTCTCATGGCTATCATTTTCGTGATCCATATTGACCATTTATAGACTTGCATCTCCAATACTGGCTATCCTGTGGCATTCTTCATCATCTTCTTGCATGACATGGCTTTGAAGACATGAAATATCACCTCTTGATCTTGCACTCTCATATTCAGCTCACTCTTCTGTACATCGATCAGCGTTCTGCCTGTTGCTAAGAAATATCATCCGAGGATGATGGGGCCTTCATTGTCTTCCTCCATATCTAAAACTATGAAGTCTGCAAGAAAGAAGAACTTGTCCACTTTTACCAACACATCTTCTATTTTTCCGTGAGAGTAGGTGATGGATCTATCAATTAGTTGTAGCGTTACAGTGGTTGGTCTCGCCTTCAACTTGGGTGGCAACTTCTTCTGTAAGATGGCATTATATTCCTCTGTGAGGGCCACAGTTTCAAACTCGCCTAACTTCTTTTTTTTGACAAGATGTTCTTTAAAAACTTCAAATAGCCGGGCATCTGATCTAGTTCCTCGGCGAAGGGAATGTTGATATGCAGTTTCTTGAAGATCTCTAAGAACCTTGAAAACTGCTTATCTAGCTTGTGCTGTTGCAAACACTGAGGGAATAGAGAATGTGGATATTTTGTAAGGCTTGCCTCTTTGGTATTTCTTTCATCTCATCTCTTTTATTTGGTAGGCTCTGCCTCATTCTCTTTAAGCTGTTGTATCCCAATGTCCTAGTCGATGACAATCCCACTCTTCACTATAATAGCCTTGTAAGACTCATTGTTTTGGCCCTTAGGATTAGGTTCTGTATCACTCGGGTGGCCACCCAATGGTCTGTAGTTTTTCCCACTTGCCAATTGTCCCAATTGACTCTCTAGTGTCTTTAAAGACGCAGTTTGACTATGGACTAATGCTTCTAATCTAGCGTTGTTCTTGGAATTATCCACGCTCTGCTCTATAAGAAGCTTGGTGTGATTTACCACTTGCATCGGTAGCTCTTCCCTAGGTGGCTTGCTCTCATGAATGGCCATTTTGTTCTATTGTGGGCCATGTGATCTATCATGTGGTCCTGCCCCTTGGTTATTTTTCTAACAAAATTAGGGTGATCTTTCCATCCAGGATTATAGCTGTCTGAATAGGGGTTGTGGTCTGGCCTATTGAAGTTGTTAACATGGTTGACAGACTCACCGTATTGAGTATGTGGCTCCCCATTCTATCATTCTATATATCATACGCATGTGGAACCAACATTTTTTATAGCTTGTATACTCATGACCTCTAGGCATTTGTAAATTTTTTCGAGCTTGGCACTCGTAGCTATATTGAGCCCGACCTCGTGGATGTATGCTACTTGTTGGGGGCATATTCCTCTTTGTCAGCCACAACGAATTATTGTTAGCCATTTCTTCTAATAAATCCCATGCTCGGTGTTTAAGGATGGCAATGGGTCGGGTCGGGCCCAGGCTTTGATAATTTCGGCCCGAGCCCGACCAATAATATTGCACAAAGGATGTGATGTCATTTCTTAATTTTGCAGTCTTAGCTAGGGGAAATTATTTTACGAGAAATTTTATAGCCAGGTCTGCCCAAGTCTTGATGGACCCCGCTGATAGTGAACTGAGCCATCCCTTAGCTCTATCTCTTAAGGAGTATGGAAAATCTTGCAACCGCGTTACTTCATCTACCCCTCGGTTGTAATTAAAGGTGTCACACACTTCCAGGAAGCTGTTGATGTGGGTGTTTGGATCTTCAAATGCACTACCCCCAAACTGCATCGACTGTTGAATCATCTAAATGAGGGTCTTGATATCGCATGTGTTTGCTGGAAGGGGTGGCAGGACGCAGGAGATGAAACTGTCAACCACATGGATTTTTCTATCTCGAATAGGAATTGGTGGTGTTTCTTCCAAGGGTTCTAATTCCTGATTGTTCATGTTGAGCTGTGGCACTTGGTCTTCTCGCATGTCTCTTCTCAACTGACGAAAAGTTCTCTCCATTTTTAGATCAAGCGGAAGGAGTTCACAGGTTTTACCTCGTCTCATATAATCGTTCAAGAACCTTAATTAAAACTAAAATGATAACTAACAATAAAATAAAAAAAATTATTAGATAACAAGTAAAATACTTAATCCTAAAATTAATAATGAGGGTTAGAATAAGTCCCCAATAACGGCGCCAAAAACTTGATCGCGATCTTCACACATTACGCAAGTGCACATATCACTCAAGTAGTATGAAAGTTATTGATCCCTCGAGGACTTATCACCTACATTTCTAATAATTAAGTCTAACTATCTACGAGTATCTAATTAAAATTAAATATGATTTTTTAATTGAATTGAAATTAAAGCTAAAGAAAATAAATATAATTATGAAAATTATAAAGGTAATCAATGAGAAGAAGACATCCAAGGTTATGAATCCACCCAGTATTATTCTAGAGATAAATTGGTTTCTCTATACTCCTATAATAAATTGACTCTATTAACCTGAAATACTAAGATATCCACAATTCTCTTTCGATGGTCATGTGTAAATATTTAGAGTAAATTAATTAACTATATTTCTATGTTAACTCAATAACCCTAAATTCATTAAGATTAAGTTCCAATTATGGCTACACCCGCCCTACAAGTATATTTCTATCCTGCAGGGAAATCCCTAAGAAAAGATCGTGTGTTATTTAATTTAAGGCTAAACCTAAAATTCCTTTGTCAAGTTCAATTAAATTACCACATAAGTCCTATTGGTGATCAGACAACATGAAGCATTAAAAATAAGATCCAATAAATAAGCCAAAGCATCACACAAAATATAAGGAAAATCAATTTATAAACTCAATATACTGGGTTTCATCACAACCCCAGATTAGAGGTTTAATTACTACACATGCTCAAAAACTCTAAATAGATATTTAATAATAAAAAAAAATAAGAAAGTAAAAGAAAGAAGAAACTTTGTCAAGATCAGCAGTATTTCGCTCCCTACTGTTGCATTTATGTGCAATGCTCACTTGATGTGACTTGTCCTCTCTCAAAAATATATTTAGAGGCTTCAAAATATGTTATGAGACTCTCATTTAGGTTTTAGGACGAGTTGTTGTTTATATAGGAGGTCCCGAGGTATTTCTTGATCAAAAATCAAGTCCAGAACGAACTGACTACGCACACCGCGTCGCTATATAACTTGATTGACGTCGCAACGCACACTGTCTTCATCGACGCGTCGCGACGCGCCACCAACACTCGCTTTCTGTCAACTTTTTGAAGTAGCACGCGTCTTCACGCGCAATCCAGCATCGGAATGCGTGTTTTGACTCTGAATTTGGCTTGATTTGCTCCATAATTTACCGTTGTTATCCCTAGTTGATTTCATTGAGTCTCGATATTATTTTTTCCAGTAAAATGAACCCAAAACATATCAAAGCGCTCATAAAACTCGAGATAACTCACAAAACATCAAACCAGAAGGGCGAGAAAATATATGCATATTGATCGCTTATCAACTACAATATTCTCTACCGTTCTCAAAGCTCACTTACTATTTATGATTTTTGTGATGTAGATTGGGCTGGATGTACTGAAATTAGAAGAAACACCAGGAGATATTTCATCTATAGAATAGCAAATTGTGTATCATGGTGTTCAAAGAAGCAACCTACAGTGTCAAGATCAAGCGCGGAAGCGTCGTGTTATGGCTTTGACTACATCAGAAATCATTTGGATGACATATTTATTTCGAGACATAGGCATCCACCTTACTCATACCTCAGCTAATGAGTGACAACATGAGCGCCATTCACTAGTCCAAAAATTTGGTGTTCCATGCACGCACGAAACACATTAAACTAGACTATCACTTTGTTCGAGAAAAAAAGTTTACTTCAAGAATATTGAAACCATGTTTTGTCCCTTCCAAGTTTCAAACAGCTGATGTTCAAACAAAAGCACTGTCTAAGATCAAATTTCGAATATTCAGACACAAACTAGGCGTTCATCAAGTTTCACTGCCAAATTTGAAGAAGGATGATAAACCACATGATTCTCAAGATATGCACAGCTAACAACATGATCCTCAAGATATGCAAAGCTATAGAAAGTCAACATATCATCACACAAATCTCTGCCAACGGTCACAATAGTTGTCATCATGTTTTTTTTTTTTTGAAATCATTAGAAACTCTGCTGCCAAACCAGCCCTTCTGAGTTTAAACGGAGGAGGTAAAACCCCAATAGTCTCAGGCTCTTACAAGAAATGCACTCTCTAAATTCGAACCCAAAATTTGAAAGTTAGATTCTGAACCCTACCACCAAATCACGCCCCTTGAGGACAGTTGTCATCATGTACTAAAAGGAAATAACATCAATCTTCATTTTAATTCCGGAAAGCATATCTTATTTTTGATAAATACATTAAGTGTAATATTACCTTAGAAATCTTGACCATGTATATAATTTATCTCACTTACACAGAATAATAAGAATGCAATTCTTGTCTTAACAAATTATTTATATCAAACTTTTAATGTCAATGCTCAAAGTTGTTAACTACAAATATTTTAGTTATATGGTTTTCAACATTTTGGTTCTTGATAAAATTAGAAACTGATGTTATCTGAAGAACAACATTTACATTTTACGATTAACTTTATCATAATACAAATTAGACTTTGTTACAAATTTATTAGTAGAAGTCTAGCTATGATAATAATTCATGGACTATCTTTGTGTTGTGATGAAACACACACAATAGAGCTGAATGGAGAGAAAATTCTTCTTTATTATCACATAAACAAAGAATTACAAAGCTTACAACCCTAAGCTTTATAAAAAAACTCTCACAGCACTTTACTCTATATTCTCACACTTCTGGGATTTTGGGATGCTCTAACTAATGGATTTATGGCCCTTTTATAGTGCCAAAACTGTGTGCACTGTTGCAACACGTTTTGGCAGCTGTAAACGTGTTGCCAACTTGGTTTCACCTTCACTGCTTGCTGGCTTCAACATCACACATTTTCACTTCACAGCTTGCATATTGTTGTCTTCAGTTTCTTGTTTATGCATGCAAGCTCATGCAAGTTGTTTAAAAAAATCTCCCCCTCGGTGAAGATTTGCCCTAAAATCTGAGCCGACCATCAATCATCCAAATCTGGATCCTCAAAAGGATCCACCCCTGGCTACATTTGTATGACTGCCTACGTACCCTGATTTGGGATCAAGCCAATCATAGTTCTCTGAATCTCCTCACTCTGACTATGTAGAGAGTTTTGTCATCCCGACTATGGCACGACAAATTTCAAGCTTTTCCTTTGGTAAAACCTTGGTGAACATATCGGCACCGTTGTCATCAGTGTGAATTTTCCTGAGTTCTAACATCTTTGAGCTCATGACATCCAGTATCCAGTGATACCTCACATCGATATGTTTTGACCTCGAGTGAAATATGGAATTTTTACCAAGGTAGATAGCACTCTGGCTATCACAATACAAAGTGTACTTCTCCTGCTTGAAACCCAATTCCTTGACAAATGTCTTCATCCACATCAATTCCTTGCAAGCTTCTGTAATTGTAATGAATTATGCCTCTGTTGTAGAAAGTGCAACACATCTCTGTAACCTTGACTGCCATGCCACAGCTCCCCTTGAGAGAGTAATCAGATACCCCGAAGTAGACTTTCGGGTATCCACATCTCCTGCCATATCTGAATCGGTGTAGCCCATCAATACTGGCTTGTCACTTCCAAAACATAATCTCATCTTGGATGTGCCTCGTAGATACCGCATTATCCATTTGACAGCATTCCAGTATTCTCTTCATGGGTTTGACATAAACCAGCTAACCAATCCAACTGCATGTGTCAAGTCTGGCCTCGTGCACACCATGGCATACATATGACTTCCCACTGCTGAGGTGTATGGAACCTGTTTCATTTCCTCATTCTTTGTCTCAGTAGAGGGACTCTGTTGTGTACTCAATCTAAAGTGGGTAGCAAGAAGAGTGCTAACCGCTTTAGCCTTGTCCATCTGAAATCTCTGAAGTACCTTCTTGATGTACTCCTCATGTGACAAGTATAATCTCCTGGCTTTCCGATCACGGCTGATCCTGATGCCAAGAATCTATTTAGTTGGCCCTAAGTCTTTCATCTCAAAAGACTTACTCAGTTGTAGCTTCAAATTATCAATCATCGATTGATTCCGGCCAACTATCAACATATCATCTACATATAGCAGTAAGATGATAAAGTCATCGTCAGAAAATTTCTGAACAAAAACACAATGGTCTGAAGTGGTCTTCTTGTATCCCTGCTCCCCCATAACTGACTCGAACTTCACGTACCACTGTCTTGGTGCCTGTTTCAAACCGTAGAGGCTTTTCCTGAGTCTGCACACATAGTCATCTTTCCCTCTGACTCTGAAGCCTTCTAGTTGCTCCATGTAAATTTCTTCTTCCAGATCTCTGTGAAGAAATGCGGTCATGAATCCATATGATCAACTTCCAGGTCGAGGCTTGCTGCTAAGTTGAGTACCACTCTGATGGATGACATCTTCACAACTGGAGAGAATATTTCATCAAAGTCAATGCCTTTCCTCTGATTGAATCCCTTGACGACTAGTCTGGCTTTGTATTGGGGTTGTGAAGTGTGCTCCTGTTGATTCACTCTATACACCCATTTGTTCTTCAAAGCCCTTTTGCCTCTTGGCAATTTCACCAACTCAAAAGTGTGATTGTCATGTAAAATTTCATCTCATCTTGCATGGCTTCCTCCCCCGTCAGTAAGCAGCACATACTCATATGCAGAGTATTTGGTTGAAGGTCACCTTTCTCTGTCAGACCTTCTCTGTGGAACTGTTGGTGTAGCTTCTGGTACTGGTGGTTGATCATGATCATCATCTCTGGGAGCTTCATCATATGTACCCTCATGTCTGGGAACCTCATCTTCAACTTGTACTGGCACCAGTGTATGAGGTTCTGGATTCACATCTCTGTATTGCTGGGGCATTGTCTTCAATTCCTTCCGGATATCTTCTATGGTCTGATCTTCGACGAAGACAACATCTGGGCTTCTGACAATCTTCTTCTCAACGGGATCATAGAGTCTGTAGCCGAAATCATTCTGACCATAGCCAATAAAGACACATTGTCGAGTCTTTGCATCAAGCTTGAATTTTTCATCCTTTGGGATGTGTACAAATGCTTTGCACCCAAAAACATGTAAGTGTTCGTATGACACTTCTTTACCTGTCCAAACTTGGTTAGGAACATTACATTTTAGTACGACCGTTGGGGACATGTTCAAAATATATACGGTTGTGTTGAGTGCCTCCCCCCAAAATGTTTTCGGAAGCTTGGCTTGTGACAATAAGCTTCTGACCCTTTCGCACAAGGTTATGTTCATCCTCTCAGCTAGGCCATTCAGCTGAGGTGTCTTCGGAGGTGTCGTTTGATGTCGGATTCCTTGCATCTTGCAGTACTGATCAAACGGACCTTTGTATTCTCCACTGTTGTCTGTTCTGATGCATTTGAGTTTCTTACCGGTTTCTCTTTCCACCAGGGCATGAAACTCCTTGAACACTCCCAACACTTGATCTCTTCTCTTCAAGGTGTATGCCCATGTCTTCCTTGAATGATCGTCTATGAATGTCACAAAGTAAAGTGACCCACCAAGTGTTATTGTCTGCATCAAACCACATACATCTGAATATATGAGATCAAGTACCTCCAGTTTCCGTTGAGGCGGGGAGCTCTGGAAGGACATTTTGTTCTACTTTCCAGTCATGAAGTGTTCACACTTCCGTAAGTGTGAGTTCTTCAATTTGGGAATAACATTCCACCTGCATAGTATTTACATCCCTGTTTGACTCATGTGATCGAGCTTTTTATGCCATAGCTCGACTGCCTCATTATTGTTGACTGTATTTATGCTACTATTGGAAAGTTTAGCATGCATCAAATGCAGAGTTGAAACTTTCTTACCTCGTGCCACCACCATTGATCCTTTAGTGAGCTTCCAGGTTCCGTCACTAAAGGTACTGCATAAACCTTCATCATCCAGCTTGCCTAATGAGATCAGGTTTAACTGGATGTCTAGGATGTGCTTGACTCCCTTCAATATTAGTCTTGTCACGTTACCTATTTCAAGGCAGATGTCTCCAATACCGACGGCTTTGGACTGGCCGTCATTCCTCATCCTTACAGCACCGTAGTCTCTTGGTGTGTAAGATGAAAAGAAGTCTCTGCGAGATGTGGCGTGTATGGAGGCGCCACTATCTATCACCCAACTGGTCTCGTGGCTGGCAAGATTCACAACATCTTCTTCGTATATAATGCATAATTCTTTGGAGGTTTCATCGGTGGTAGTAGCAACTCTTTCTTGGTTAGAGTCACCATCTCTCATGGACTGCTCGTTCTTCAGTTTGTAGTAATCCATATTCATATGACCTTTCTTCTTACAAATGAAACGTTCTATTTCCCTTGTTCTTGATTTCCCCCGGTTCTTGTCTGATTTACCTGGGCCTCGACTTTTACTCCTCCCTCTTCTGGTGTTCTTCTCTGTCACTAGAGCTTCTGAGGTTGAGGTTGATGTTGACTCCTGCATTCTCCTCCTATTTTCTTCCTTGAAGATCATGTTCCCTGCAAAGCAATAAAAGCATCATCACGGTTAATCATTTCTACCAAACGTTCAGACATACCTGGCACGATCAGTTCCTCTCCATTTGATTGTTCAATAAGATTTGCTTCTGCCAAGGGTTTTGGGATGATTCCCAAAACGTGACTGCCTCCTTCCTGTACAGCTTTTGAAACGATCCCCATAAGTCCAAGATTGCCTCCGCCATATATTAAGTGCATATTTCTTGCAGCTAAGACTCGACCCAATTCTTGTGCTGCTTCTACGTATTGTGGCTTAACACCAACACTACTACCGTAAAACACACAGATGTTTTCAACTCGTCTTCTTGAAGTGGCTTCCATTTTTTATATGTATTTCTTCATCAACTCTGGATGCCTTCAAAAGTGCAATGATGGGCTGAATTTATAGTACCTGAAAAGGGTGAGTAAAAATAGCGCAAGTATCTTCCAGAGGACGATTAATAGCGAAATAATATCGTGATAGTCAAAAAGTTCTGGATCCTGTCGGAGAAAATAAAAGAAAACAAAAAAAATTACAATTATTAAGAAAAGACAAAGAGATATAATATTTACAAGAAAAGTAATGGCTTGATTGACTTCTATGCATCAGGGACAAGCTTCCCATCCAATTTTCTTATAAACTGGCAAACAGGGTCTTTTTGAGTCAGATTCCCAAGACTTAATTGTTGTATTTCTTTTTAGAATTGTGTATGTAATTTGCGAATGGCTATGTGAACATATCCACTGGGATGCGTCTCAAGAGTTAAAGATATATCATCTAAAGACTCCTTACTCAAGCCATCCCTAATGAATTTAATTTTGTCTTCGCGATTATCAGACACCATTCCTAAAGAACGACAACGAGTATTGCAATTCCAGCGTGCACATTTGTAACAAACACCCATTTTTTTAGCTATACGTTTCTTTGCATAGGTGCTTCTTCCAAAACCAGGCAGATGTGAAATAAAAGAGTCAGAAGACTCACCTGCCAAAAGGGCTCTTGCTTCAATTACCCAACGAATGTCATTAGGAATACCTTTGATCATCAGTAGTCTCATCCGTTCCAAGCGAGCTTTGTAGACTTTCATCAGAGATTTTTGAGGGAGAGAAGGAAATTGCTTGTGAAGATTTACGAGAGCTTCTTCCATCTTGAAATGTCTTAATCTGCAAAAACTAAACACACAAAATTAAATCACACCAAATCACAATATATACAAAAATTGCATGGGTTGCCTCCCTGCGAGTGCTAAGTTTAAAGTCATCAGCCAGACTTGACTTATCGAACGTTAAACTGGATCTGAAAGTGTAACACTTTCTTTTTATCGCTCAAATGATTCTCCCCAGTAGTGCTTGACACGCTTGTTTTTAACCTTGAAAGTCTTGTTGGAGTCAGGATCATGTATCTCAACGGCTCTATCTGGTAAAACTTTGGTGATCACAAATGGACCTGACCACCGTGATTTTGGCTTCCATAGGAAGAATTTCACCTTTGATTTGTTTAACAGTACCTTCTGCCCTGGTTCCAGTTGTATGCGCACTAATTTCTCATCATGTCTTTTCTTGCCATTTTCTTTGTACAATTTGGCATCCTCAAAAGGCTGATTGTGAAATTCCTCCAATTCGTTGAGCTGGTGGAACTTTTTCTCTTATGTTGCTTGTAGTGCAAGAATTGGCTTCTTTAGTACAAAAGACGATTTATCTTTAGGCTCCACAGGTAATTGACATGTTTTAAGTTTGTCAGTAGAACTTTGTCTTTCATCAGAGTTCTGAACGGTACTGTGTATCACATCAAGTTTGAAACATTCCTCTTTTTTTTCATCATCTGGGAAATTCATGGCTTTGAAAACTTTGAATGTTACTTCTTGGTCATGTACCCTCATGGTTAGTTCTCCTTTTTGTACATCAATAATGGTTCGACCTGTAGCCAAGAATGGTCTCCCGATGATGATTGGCACGTCTGCGTCTTCCTTCATATCAAGGATAATAAAATCTGTTGGGAAAATGAATTTGTCAACCTTGACCAGCACATCCTCAACTACGCCTCTTGGAAATACGAGCGTTCTATCAGCAAGTTGTAGTGAGACTGAAGTTGACATTGTTTCTCCAATCTGTAATTTCCTGAAAATAGAAAAAGACATCAAGTTAACACTAGCACCTAAATTACACAGAGCCTTACCGAAGTCATGTTCTCCTATGGTGCAAGGAACAGTGAAACTGCCAGGATCTTTCAACTTTGGAGGAAGTTTTCTCTGAATGATGGCACTGCATTCTTCTGATAATGCTGCTGTCTCATAATCTCCCAATCTCCGCTTTCGTGAAAGAATGTTTTTCATGAATTTGGCATAGCTGGGCATTTGTTCCAAAGCTTCTGCAAATGGAATGTTGATATGCAGCTTTTTGAACACCTCCAATAATTGAGCAAACTGCTTGTCCAGTTTATTCTTCTGAAGACGCTGAGGAAAAGGTGGAGGTGGAGTGATCTGTTCTTTTTCCTTTGCTTCTTTTTCCTCCATCTGTTGCTTTGTTTCTTTTGGAAAATCTTCAATTGTTGTTGCCTTGATTCCAACATCTTTGTTGATTTCAGTACCGCTTTTTAACATGATGGCATGACATTGCTCATTCCCCATGTTCCTTGGATTTGGCTCTGTGTTGCTAGGAAGAGTACCTGGCGGTCTGTAACTCTGAGCATTGGCCAGTTGTCCAATTTGATTCTCTAGTGCTTTAATAGAAGCTGATTGACTTTGAATTAATTCTGTTTGGGCTGTTTTGGATTGAAACATAGCATCATATCTTGCTGCTTGAGATTGAAACATAGCATCATATCTTGCTGCTTGAGAGTCGTGTTTTGCTTCTATCTTTTTCAAGTGGGTCAACACTTCTGTTATTCCTGGTTCATTTTCATGTTCCTGGCTTTTGTTCTGTTGTTGGAATCCGGGTGGCAGATTGTTCATTTGCCCTGAATTGTTGCTCCATGCGAAATTGGGATGATTCCTCCACCTTGGGTTGTAGGTGTTGGAATATGGATTGTTCCCATGTCTGTTGAAATTATTGACATAATTCACCGTTTCTTTATGTTGGTTGAAAGATTCTGACTCAGGTGCTCCTCCAAATGGTGAACTTGTGGATCCACCACTAAATTTTATGTTAAGAGTTTCCAGATTTTTGCAAATCACATCCAGCTTGGAATTCAGTGCTGTGTTGGCTCCAACTTCATAAATTCCTGCAATTCTTTGGATCATGCTCCTTTCTGTTGGCCATAAAGAATTGTTGTTGGCCATTTCTTCGATTAGGTCCCAGGCTTCATCTTCTCCTTTTGCCATTAAAGCTCCTCCAGCAGCAGCATCGATTGTGGTTCTCATTATTCCAGAAAGTCCATTATAGAATGTTTGGACTTGAAGCCATTTTGGAATCTCATGGTGAGGACATTTCCGGAGCAAATCTTTGTACCTTTCCCAAGATTCGCAGAGGGATTCTGAATCTTGTTGTACAAAGGATGTGATGTCATTCCTCAGCTTTCCGGTTCTTGCTGGTGGAAAGTATTTTGCAAGAAATTTGGTGGCTAAAGTGTTCCAAGTTGTGATAGAACCTGCTGGTAGTGAATGTAGCCAAGCTTTAGCTCTGTCCTTCAAGGAGTATGGGAAAACACGCAGTCTCATTGTTTCTTCTAATGCTCTGTTGTAGTTGAAAGTGCCGCAAACTTCCAGGAAGTTACTGATGTGGGCATTAGGATCTTCAGTTGCATTCCCCCCGAACTGAACTGACTGCTGAATCATCTGAATGCATGTTTTGATGTCACACGCATTTGTTGGTAAAAGAGGAAGTACAATACAAGAAATGAGTCTGTCAACCACCAGAATGGTTCTGTCTCGAATGGGAAATGGTGGTGCAACCTTCAACGGTTCAGGTTCCATGTTGACTAAAGCTTCTTGGCCTTCTCGCATTTCCCTTCTCAATTGTCTGATGGTTCTTTCAATTTCTGGGTCAAACGATCGGAGTTCAAAGCTTCTAGTTCGTCTCATGTAGTTTCTGAGAACCTGAAACACAAGAAAACAAAAACAATAAGTAAAAAGAAATTAGATACAAGTAACGTATCTAACCTCAAAATTAATAGTGAAAGATAAATAAGTCCCCGGCAACGGCGCCAAAAACTTGAGCGGCGCAAGCGCACGTATCCTTCAAGTAGTATAAATTTATCGATCCCACGAGGACTTAATATCTAAACTATTAATTTTATGAGGTCAAATGATTACTAATATCTAATAGGTTGATTGATTGATTTGAAATGGTGACGATTCTAAATTTAAAAACAAGTAAATAAAATTATTCGAAAGTAGGTTTTAAGAAAATTCAATATTAAAAACTATCTAGGGTTGTGATTTCTTCCAATATCATTTTAAAGATGAAGCGGTTATCTTAAAGTTGGTTAATATATTGATTTATTAACCTGGAACACTAAATTATGTGTAAGCCTCTGTCGATGGTCAGACACAAATACCCAGTTTAACCCAATTGAACCATATGTCTATGTCAACCAAATTATCTGGATTCATTAAGTTTAAGTTCCAATTATGGCTACCCCCGCCCGACAGGTATGTCTATCCTGTAAGGAAATCTATTAAAGGGTTATCTATCCTCAAGGAAGATCGTAGACTATTGAGTCTAAGGTCTTAAACTTAAAATCCCTATGTCTAGTTCATTTTAAGTTTCCCAGTTCAAAAGATGAAGTGGTTATCTTAAAGTTGGTTAATATATTGATTTATTAACCTGGAACACTAAATTATGTGTAAGCCTCTGTCGATGGTCAGACACAAATACCCAGTTTAACCCAATTGAACCATATGTCTATGTCAACCAAATTATCTGGATTCATTAAGTTTAAGTTCCAATTATGGCTACCCCCGCCCGACAGGTATATGTCTATCCTGTAAGGAAATATATTAAAGGGTTATCTATCCTCAAGGAAGATCGTGGACTATTGAGTCTAAGGTCTTAAACTTAAAATCCCTATGTCTAGTTCATTTTAAGTTTCCCAGTTCAATTTTATTAATGGCCAGTTAATGAAAAAGCATTAAGATTAAGACTCAATATATAAATCTTTATATTACCCAAGTTATAATCTAACCCCTTATAAACCGGTGATATTGGATTTCATCACAACCCCAGATAACTGGCTTAGTTACGACACAAAGTAAAAAAAAACTAAATGTAAATTGCTGAAAAGTAAAAGACATAAAGTAAAAAAGACATAAAGTAAAATACTGAAAATTAAATACTGAAAAGTAAATGCTGAAAGTAAATACTGAAAATTAAATACTGAAAATTAAATGCTGAAAGTAAATTGCTGAAAGTAAATTGCTGAAAGTAAATTGCTGAAAAGTAAATTGCTGAAAGTAAATTACTGAAAAGTAAAAACTGAAAATTAAAGAAAGAAAAGTACTATGCGTAAAAGTAAATTGCGGAAAGTAAAAACTGAAAAGTAAAGAAAAGAAAGTGCGAAAGCGGAAATTAATTACTGAAAGCTGTAAATAAACAAACAAGATACAATCTTCTTAGTATTCTTAAGGAATTCCTTAGAAGAAAGTATGAATTTCACAAATGAAATGGCTTGGTATTTATAGGCAAAATTTTACCTCCATCAAATCATCCACCAAATCAATTATTAATTGCTCCACTAATTGCTCCTCTAATTGCTCCACCAAATCCATTATTAATTGCTCCACTAATCTCTTATCATGTTTTGTGATGATTTGATCATTTTTATTATTTATTTATTAATTTATTTTTTGCTTTGAAAATGATTGAAAGTGACTTTAATAATTACACACAACACACTTTTGGATGGTTCATCAATTTCGGGCATGAAATAGTCAGAATTCGAAATTATTTTGTCTTTCAAAGCTGTAGATCTTTTAGTCTTCGTTAATCTGGATCTTGAATCAGCTCAATCCGATATCGGAGTAAAAATTTATGCCCAAATTACGACAGATGCGCAAAACTGGAATTTCCAAAACTGCACTTCGTCAAAAACGCCCTTTCAAGTTTCCAATCTCCAAAATTAAAATATCAAGTCCAATAATTGTCCTTATTTGACCCATATTTCATCCTAAATGATTTCATTGAGACTCGATATTATTTTATCTGCAAAATAAAATAAAACACATCAAAACGTTCATCAAACCCGAGAAACTAAACAAAATATTAAGTTAAGGGGGCGGTAAATATTGATATATTTTCCGCTCATCATCCGCCACAGCTGTACCTTCCTGGCATTTCAACCCTATCATCTTCTTGATGTAGTACAACTTGTTGTTGCCAGTCTTTGCTCGAAAAAGCTCCTCCAACTTTCTCCATACGACACGTGCATTTGTATCTTCACTAACATGGTTCACGATACTGTCGTCGATCCACTGACGAATAGTACTGCATATTTTCAGGTGAAGATTGTTCCACTTTACTTCGGACATTTCTTCTGGTTTCTCCTCCAGAAATACCGACTCATCATAATCCTTCACATATAGAAGGTCTTTCATCATTCATCTCCATGTGAAATAATTGGTACTAGTCAACAAAATCAATTTTCCAACACCCTCATCCATCATAAAAATTCTAGGCAGAATTTAAAAAAACGGTCCTCACCATTGCGTCCGGAATGGTCGAAAATGGTGGAAATGACACTTCGTTTGTCAAAATATGACATAGGGACCAAATTGTAAATTTCAAAAATTATAGGGGTTAAAATACAATTTCTAAAAGTTCAGTGGTCAAAGTGTAATTTCGGAAAAGTTCAGGGGCTAAAATATAATTTCAAAAAAGTATAGGGACCTTTCTAAAAATTACCAGATTTTTGCTGACATGGCAAGGTTGCTGACGTGGCAGACACGTGGCGCTGACTCAGCGTCTTCTACCTCCAGACGCGCGTGAAGCCCGTAATGCGACTGTCGGCGCGTGAAGGGGTCTCTGGAAGGCGCGTGCGGCGTCCTGGGAGCTCCGATCGGTCACCGAAAAATACCACCGTACTCGTCTCAACGTGAAAAGTCTGATGGTATGCTCAAAACCGATTTTTGACAACTTTCGTCAGAACCGATTTTCTGAACCGAACCTCTGTTTCTGAGTTTCGGGATCCCACCGTGGAATCTTAGCTCCTGATACCACTTATTGTGATGAAACACACACAATAGAGGTGAATAGAGAGAAATTTCTTCTTTATTATCACACAAACAAATAATTACAAAGCTTACAACCCTAAGCTTTATAAAAAACTCTCACACCACTTTACTCTTTATTCTCACACTTCTGGAATTTTGGGATGCTCTAACTAATGGATTTATGGCCTTTTTATAGTGCCAAAACCTTGTGCACTGTTGCAACACGTTTTGGCAGCTGTAAACGTGTTGCCAACTTGGTTTCACCTCCACTGCTTGCTGGATTCAACATCACATGTTTTCACTTCACAGCTTGTATGTTGCTGCTTGTATGTTGCTGTCTTCAATTTCTTGTTTATGCATGCAAGTTGTTTCAACACTTTGAGTATAAATAAAACATGTGGCTTTTAATATGTTATCAAAACTAGACTCATACACGATAAGGTTGACACTACCTTACCATATGATAAGGATCAAACTAAAAGACTGATTGCATGAGAAAAGAGAGTGCAAACCACTTTTTAAAGTGAGCTACAAACTGAGAATTGAGTGCCAGCTAGCGTTGTAAGAAGTTTTTGACTTGTGGGTATGATATATTTATTTATTTTTCTATATTTTTGTAATCCCTTGTCTGTCCCAGTACTTTGGCATTATAAGTGTTCCATGGGTATACTATAATATTCATATGTAGGTAACAAATAGCTAGTGAACGAATACTCGAGACTCTCTCCTTATTCACGGTTGATATTGTTTTGAAACCTAGGGCAAAATGTCTAGCAAGTTGAAAAACTCTCGCCGGAAAAATCTGTTAGTAATTAAGATGTAAAAACTAGAAAATTTTACATGTTACATTGAGATCGTTTCAATGAATTGCAATGTAATTATTCTAATTAATAAAACCAGCTTAGCATATCTGCTTAATTAAAGTCAGACTACAACAACACTTTTTATTTCCTAATATTTCCCACTCTTTGGAACAGAAAGGCAAGAATTTGAATCCAGTGATGATTTTTTTTGTACTTAATTTTTTATAATTTTTTGTCAAGTGTACATATATATTAATAAACGGTTAATATTCAATTATTTATAACTTCATATTTAATAACTAACGATCATAATTTATAAAAAAAAAAAAAAAAAAAAAAAAAAAAATTGAAAAGCTCAGATTATCACCGAAGGCAAACTATTATTAGATAGTACAACATTACTTAAATTACAAAAACAAAAACTCACACAAATTAAAATTTGGATTCGTTCCTTATTTAAATCATTATAGAATCCGACTATGAAAATCATCTTAAGGATAAACTTCAATGAGAGATCTTAAACCTAAGATGGGGCTAATCTTATAGTCACTGAAACCAGCATCGAGGAAAAGCTTAGCCCATTCTTTCTCATCTCGTTGTTTTCCTGTGACCATGACCATCATCAACATATCAAAGAAGTATTGTGTCTCAATTGACTTGTCATCAACCTTTTGATTCTCCATGACAATCTCTATTATCATTACTTTCCCTACCTTGCCATTGTTTGTAACTGCTTCCTTACATTTTTTAAGTATCTTTACACATTCTTCATCGTTCCAATTGTGTAATATCCACTGCTTTGTCAACAAAAATAATAAAAAGTAAGAATATTTCAAGACCATAATTAATATAATATTAAATAAAAGTATTAATAGTAAAATAATATACTCTTAATGTTTCGTGTGTCATTTATCAATTTATGAAATAGTAAAATGATAATAACATATTAAAAACTTACCTTGAGTAGAACAGCATCTGCGGGAGGAACTTCCTTAAACATGTCCCCTCCAACATAATTGAGATTTCCAATATCACTTTTCAAGTCGGAAACCACTTGCGGAAGATCAAATACAATGCATTCAATCTGCGGAAACACTTCAGCTATGGCTTTGGCCACAGTTCCGGTGCCGCCGCCCACATCAACCAACGAATGCAACCCCTCAAACACATGCTTACACTTACTAATCAGCACGCTAGTTGTCAATAGAGCATCACTGGCCATGGCTTCATTGAAGGAATGGTTAAGTCTTGGTTCTTTTTCAGCATATTCCCAAAATTTCATCCCATATGTTGTGTCGAATGGAGTAGCATCGTCGTTTTGGAACCAAGTACTCAAATGGTGCCATGGTGCTGTCAAAATGG
Organism: Zanthoxylum bungeanum; assembly: GCA_019454045.1. NCBI lineage: Eukaryota > Viridiplantae > Streptophyta > Magnoliopsida > Sapindales > Rutaceae > Zanthoxylum > Zanthoxylum bungeanum. The sequence continues at coordinate 40,199 of SKCR01010076.1, forward strand.
GATCGAGATTCGCTAGCAGTAATGGTTTTAAGCTAATTGGGTTTTTTGTACAGAGAAGTTTAGAAGCATTAGTGAGAACATAGCCTTCTTTTTGTTGAGCAAAGAAGCCAGAGTGAAGTAGAAGGCGCATAAGGCGTTGAATGCAATGAGCTTTGTTTGGTGGGATATTGAGTGCTGAAGCTATTTGTAAATGAGTCATGGGTTGGCCATGGCTGTGAATGATATCTAGTATGCCAAGCTCAACGGCACATTTTAGTGACATGGAATTGATTATATTGAATGTACAATTCCACACCTGGGCTTGAGCTTCTAGAAGCTCAGAGCTGCTACCACTCACTCCTTTAATCATTTCCATTTTAACCTATGTTCCAATTTCCAAATATGGCAAACCCTGGTGATTCTTCCCTCTTCTTATAACAATTGAGTTTTGTGGGAATTCAGATTTTTCTTCCAACTCACATGCTCTGAGCAAAGCAGTTGATTAATTGCTTTTCCTCATCTTTCATGTGGCTGTCATATCGGCTCATTATATGGGGACTTAAATTTAATATTGAATTGAGTTTTATAACGGTTTTTTTTTATTTATATAAATTATGATCGATAGTTATTAAAAAATAATTTAAATATAACTCAAAGTTAACCGTGTATTATTATTAAATCAATCTTGATAAAAAAAATTATGATAAATTTAGTACAACACAATAATGGATCCAAAATCTAATTTGAGGGAATAAAATATGTACAATTTTGAGTAAAATATGTACAATTTTGAGAATTAAACTTTTTATTTAAAATAAACTATTTATTTAATTTTATAGTACATATTTTATTTGGATCAATTCTTTTTAAATTTAAACTAATTAGTAAAATTTATTAATTTGCTACTATTTATGTTAAGAATGGAGATGGTAACAGACCCATTATGATATATGATGTCAATATTTGTATTCAGCTCGTTCAATCAAGGAATATGAATTTTATTCATATCGGGCCGCTGCCCCATACAGAGTTCTGTTCACACGGAAATATTATTTTAATTAGTACACGAATTTCAATACCCGTAATCGACCCATCCAACTAATCAATGGATATAGAAAATTATATTCGTACACTACACAATAATGATGTATGTATATATTTTTGTTAAAAAAAAAATAGATATATCAAGTATTTTAGTTGTTCAAATATCCGCCCTTTTTTGAAAATTTGTATGATTTTTATTTTTATTTTTAAATTTCAAGTGCAGGACCACAAAACTTGCACACAGGAAATGTAAGAAACAAGCTTCAAGATTTGGATGGTCACCGAGTTTGACTCTTGGGAAGGCAGGGATTAAAAAATTATGTTTGATCTTTGCCGGCAGAGAGTTATGTTGATAAAAATATGTTATACATGATTTATTAAATATTAAAGGTCAGATTTAGTGCATAAAACTTCAGCTACATCAAATTTAGTAAATATTATTTTCTTGTGCAGGCGTGTCAAAGAATTAGATTATCAAATTGAATTAAATGACTCATTAACTTCTACCGAAATTGTTGGGTCCTATTATCTGAATGAGATAAATAATTAAAATTAAGTGAAAATGCTAACATAAAAAAGAGAAAATACTAATGAAATTAATTTGCTAAATTGAAATTGAAGCTACTGAAATTCTTAAACACAAAGGAAATAGAATTCTAAAGTGGCTAAACTAGTTGCTACAATATCTGGAATTGAAATTGAGTTGTGGTTAATCAGTTACTTTTCCTGTGATTCACTGTTGAATTTATATTCTTCGAATTAACTGATTCATCCAACTTGCCTCTCACGTACTTTCACTTTTCACTCTTAGAGAAATAATGTAATTATTAGCTAATATACGGGATATGACAGTTAGTATTACTCAAAATTAAGAATCTAGAAATCATTAAAATTTAATAACCAATCTCTAAGAGATATGGTTTGATAGTGTAGTATTCAGGAGCTCATATTGAGATCATAGACTCGAATTCAGAATGTGTTTCTTATAAGAATTTGGGACAATCGAGAGTTTTACTTATTTCACTTAAATCCGAAACAGATGATTTAACGGCAAATTTTTCAATAATTCAAAAAAAAAAAACACACTACACATTTTTATCTTCTATTACCGACATGAAGGTTTATGACTACAATATATGACTCCAGCGATAGCGGTGTCGTCGGGTCCAACAACGACGGCAACAGTCCAATTTCTTTGATTTCAAAGTTGTCAGCATATTTACATTTTACGTGGTCTTTCTCGGGTTTTGGGATTAACATGAAAGTATTTATTTGATTGAAAATTAATTTTTTTTTCTTTCAAAATTACTTTAAAGATTGTGGTTATGTCGTTGTTGATATAAATAATATATTATTAAATTAATATATATTAATTTTAACATACATACAACAAATATTTTATTAATATTTACTAATAATGAAACATTTATTGATGTACTTATTATCTTTCTCGAATATCCTCATTAATTTTTCTCTTGTAGCAGTGCACCAAGCATTATACCTCTAGTTGGCACACTAACACTCATCTACGAACAAAACGTTCCCATTTTTTAGCACAAAAGAAAAACATTTTTTTTCTAAGATGTTGAAGTCTTTAGAAACGAATTGGAACTATTCCCGAAGAGAGACCAAATCGCAAATTAAGCACACACCTTTTGTGTTTAATTTTTATGAATATATATCATATATATATATATATATATATATAGTAGTTTATGTGTCTCTTTCTTCTTCCTTTCTTTTAACGTTAATTGTTTTTTTTTTTTTTAACAACAACAAACAATTTGCTTCTTATATATATATATATTCTTAACGTGAGCAAGTATATATATAGAATTTGTTTTAATTGTATCCTGATATAATAAGGTCAATCCAATAGCTCTCCAAATCAAATTTGATATCTCAAAGATTCTTTCCGAATTAAATCATGATACTTAATCAAATTAGAAATCATAATTAAATAAAGACTTCTCTATTTAATCTTAATTAGAACTCTAATTAATTTGGGTGCTAGCCTACTAAATTAAAGCCCAATAGATTAAATATTATTTTGGCATAATAATTAATTAATTGAACTTACTTAATTTTAATTAACAATTAATTAAAATTATATTAATTTATTTAATATAAATATCAAATATTTATTTAAACAATTAAATCTAATTTTATATTTTGAATTTATTAACCAAATTAATATTTCTGAAATATCCAGAATATCCTAATCCAATTAGGAAACACCAAAATAATCATTTATTAATTTTTAATAAACATCCTCGAATTTGTAACATAGAAGAGAACTATATTGTGCGACCGTCCTAGGTTCATTATCAAGTAGCAGTGGAATAATATTAACTCTTTAATATTTCATCTCTATGATATTCCACAGACCATGGGTAATCGCCTAACAGCAAGTATGGCCCATAGTCGATGAATGAAGTGGGAAAACATATGAATCTGTTAGAATACACTTCGAGCATGTCATCTCATTCCTTCCTATATGTATATTTCTTATCGAGTAAGAGATCATGGTAAGGTCAAATCCTTATACTCGACATATCTTTAAATTTTGTCTTGTGGATTTGATATCTCTAAGATATCGATTGTTTTGACCAAAGACTTATATCCACAACATTGAGTTTCCTTGAAACGTCTATTTTATTATCAAAGTTATCGGATCTAATCTTGAAGCATATGTAACATCGTACGTCAATCGCTCAAGGCCATGTAGTATTTATTCAAAGGAGTGGATAGTCGAATGTGTTGGGGTTTTGGGCGAAGGGTGCGGCGAAAGCGCAGTTCGGGCGAAATCCTAATTTGAAATTTTTTTTTCAAATTACCGAACAAATTATTCAATATCTAATATGAATAATTTATTCATATTTCACCTACATATGTTTATTCGACATCAAATAACGACATAAACAAGTATGAAACGTCGCGAAACTTTTATGAAAATGTTTTTCCGTAAAATGACGCAAAACACGTTTTTGACCGAACCGACTACCCAATACACATAAGGGCTGCCTAGGTCAGCCCCAATAGTATTAGGACAGTTCATGGGCTGCCCGAACAATGAAAAATTCACTGTTTGGACAATCGTAACCCGGTTGGCTCAAAAGTCACCCGGTAATGCCATTTTTTCACAGTTTTCGCTTATTTCAACTCCGAAATAATTTCCGGCAATTGTTCCAACTCCCAAAACACATCCAATACATTCATAAGACATATTTTTCATCACCAAAATATCAGATATTCCAGGTCTGAAATAGAAAACAAAAATGCCAAATTTTCATGCTTTTAATCCAAATTTTCAAGATTAATCCAACTAATCAAAACACCAACCAAAGTCACCACACATGAAGCACCCAAGAACAATTATAGGCATTACAAGAGTGGTCATAACACTCTAGAAAGGCAAGAAATCATCTAATGATCAAATTGGACAATAATTACAGTAATTCTATCCAAATCAACTTCACACATGCACTTCACTTCCAAATCCATCCACCAAAACCAAAAACCCCAATTTTCACAAACAAAGGAACCCTAGAACTATTCTAACAATTCAAGAAAATATGAAACTAATTTCCAAGCTTAGAGTTGTTAAAGATTACCTTTAATCACTTGATTTCCTAAGCCTTTTCTTGAGTTTTCCTTAATTTTCTTCATTGTTTCATCAAACAAATTTTGGGTTCTTCTTTTGGAGGTGGTTCGGCCAAGAGCTTCCCTTTTTGAAGCAAAATGAAAAAAAAATTTAACTTAAAAATTAGAGATGACTGACTTTGGGGGTTAATTTTGTCATTTTGTAAATTTAATCCAATTAAATAAAATAAGCTTTAATATTAAACAAATCCAATTTGCACACTTAAGCCTAATTAAATCATGTCATGTGTTCCAATAATAATTAAACATATTCCATAATATTTATGAAATATAGATATTATTTAACTATTTAAATATTTAACAATTAAATATCTAAATAATTAATTAATATAATTTTTATTATATATATATTTTTATTTACATTAAATAAAAAATACATATATTTATGGCATGTGTCAAAATCTCATTTGACGATTAATTAATGTGTATTTAAGCAAATTATGTATTAAATACAAATACACAATAATTATAAAATGACCAAAATCCCATAATGCATATGTTATCGTTTAACCAATTAAACGATTCAAATTAACTCATTTAATCTGATGAAGTATTGTGAATAATCTGTATTATTCATAACGCGTTACCCAAGTGCTCAACGAGTACACTTCATATTATGAGACTCTCTAAGTTTAGGTTTATCCGTCACAAAATCCAATTTCGTGTCCATAATTCACCCACTCATAAATTATGACGACCACAGATAATCTCGCTAAACTATGCAAGTCGAGGTCATTGCATACGTATAATTCATCAGTCACAAGCTATCCATATTATACTTGGGATATAGATAAGAACGTCAAATATGTTCGGTATAATATAGTCGACTTTCAATTTACGATCTCTAAATAACACTCGGAATTGATTTCCGAAGTTATACCACGACCATGGATTTACTAGATCGTAAACACGTGTAGGATGCCTATGCCCTGTACACAGGAGTGACGAATCCTCTCTTGATATGCACTGGATATCATGAGCATCAGTCCACACCCAACGAATAGGCGGAGATATGATCATGAATAGATCAGTGACGTGACTGTCATCAAAGTATGGAGGATAACTAATATATCCCACTGTGGTATCTCAAGTCGAATGACCACTATGCTCGCTCAACTCGAGAAGATTCATATTGACGTTGGTGTACCATCTATTAGGAAATCTTCAGTGAGTCGTTCAGTGTTTATCAAATAAACACCTACATGTCTATACGAGTCTCCCGAGACTCATGGTTAATTGCGATAAACCATCAGACTTATTGATTATCGCAAGTATTAGCGATGCAAGTCTCAGGTTAAGACCAAATACACCTACCCTGATTCGGATTCCCATAGACACATAGTCATACTACCAATGGGATTTCGAGGGGTCTATCCAGAGCGAAGCTGTTCCCGTACCATCGGTAAACACAACCTCATATCACACCTGCATAAGTATCCAATACTTAAATATATGAGAACTATGTCGTTATGCTTCCACAATGCGCACAAGTGCAATACTGGTCTATTCTGCATTATCGATGTCCAGTCTCGATAATAATACGACTAGGGATATTTAATGATTAAACCTTTGTGGATTGATATTATCTCATATCTTATAATCAGGAACTAATCATAAGGACTTTTATCATTTATATATTCAAGTAATCTAATTAAAAAAAATGATAAAATAACAATTTCCTTTGTCACATAGTTAATTTGTACAAAAACCGTAATGTCTTTTTTTTTTATACAAATAGTGACGTTATGGGTTATAATTGTCCAACACTGACTTCACTTACTGACAAGTAAGGTAGTTCATAACATACTCAGCTATTCTCCATTTATATCTTCCCACTAATATAAGCCTCTGAGATCGTGGTACATTTTGTTGGTCCCTGGGTGCATAGTGTAGGAAGAGGTTCCTTTCTCCAATAATTAGCGCTTCAGCTCAGGAATCAGAGAGACTATAATTCTATTCCACCTTCTTAATAGGACTTCGCAGTCTGCATGGTACTCTTCATCTAGGCTCTGCTCAATTATGTCTATAATATATTGTATACTAGGATCTTCTTTCTGAGCAGCTATAATCTCATCGATGAGAGCAAACCTTATTTGTATCTCTGTCGCTAATACTCCCTGGTCCATTAACTAAAAGTTTATCCCATCTTGAAGATAACTCTGCATCTTCTAGGATGGACTCCATCTATCAATCAAAAAATGTGAGAAGCTTCCCATGGAATTTCAACTCAGAGCATTTGCCACCATATTGGTCTTATTATGACAATATTGAATAGAGTAGTCATAATCTTTTAGTAACTCAATCCACCGCCTCTGTCTCAAGTTAAGATCATTCTGGCTTTGGATATACTTGAGACTCTTGTGATTGGTGTATATCTCAAAGTTCTCCTCATATAAATAATGTCTTCATATCTTCAAAGTGAAGATCACTGCTACTATCTCCAAATCATTAGTGGGGTAATTATGCTCATAAGGCCTCAACTTCATTAATGCATAAGAAATAACCATTCCTCTCTATACCAGCACACAACCTAAACTCACTTGGGAAGCATCACAATTCACTATTTACCCTCCTAATCCTGATGGAAGTGCTAGAATATTAGTTGTAGTCAACTGTTGCTTAAGATCTTCTTGCAGGATCTGACTATTCGAACTTTACATTCATCCAAGTCAACCGTGTCAATGGAGCAGCTATCCTGGAAAAATTCCAAATGAACCTTCAGTAATATCCAGCTAATCCCAATAAATTCTGAATCTCAGTCACGTTGGTTGGTCGATGCCAGCTCTGTATGGCTTCTATTTTCTAGGAATCCACACTTATCCATTCCTTCGAAACTGTATGACCCATGAATATCACCCTCGATAACCAAATTTCAAACTTCGAGAACTTGACATATAACTTGTGTTATCTAAGTGTCTCTAGTACCCGATGAAGATGCTTGAGTGCTCAAACTCTCTACGAGAATACAACATGATATCATCAATAAAGACTATGATGAATCGATCCAAAATGGCCTAAACATCATATTTACCAAATTCATAAAAATCGATGGGGCATTAGTAAGGCTAAAGGACATCATCAAGAACTCGTAATGTCCACATCTGGTCTGAGAATACATTTTCGAAACATCTTCCTTCCGAAACTTCAAGTGATGATATCCTGACCGAAGATAAATTTTAGAGAAGCATTGTGCACCTGTAACTGATCAAATAGATCATCGATCCTCAGTAACATGTACTTATTCATAATCGTCACCTTATTTAGCTATCTGTAGTTGATTCATAGTCGCAAAGTTCTATCATTATTCTTTACAAAAAAATCGGTGCACCCATAGAGATACACTAAGGCGAATGAAACCCTCATCCAACAAGTCTTGCTACTATGCTTTCGAGTCTTTGAGTTCTATTTGTTCCATCTTATATGGTGGAATCGATATAGGTTGTGTGTCCAAAATAACATCAATACATAACTCAATTTCTCTATCTGACAGTAACCTTGACAACTTTTTCGAAAAAATATTGGGATAATCCTTCACCACTAGAACATGATTAATGCTCTTCTCCTCAACTCTAGTATCTCTCACATAAGCTAAATAACCCATGTTATTCCTTCAGAGAAGCTTGTACGATTACATAGCCGAAATCAAATTATGGAGTGCTTCATTTCTATCCTCCTGATAAACTATGGTCGGCTTATCTAGAATATGCATAGTTTATGTCTTCTCTCTATAATCCATCACGACATGGTGCGTTGATAACCAATCCATCCCCAGAATAACATCAAAGCCCAAAATGCTCAACATTATTAAATCAACGTAACACGTGTGTCCATCGACAATAATTGGGCAAGTCCTCACAACTTACGCCTTTATAGGGTCTCATACGGTTGTAGCTATGATAAGAGTGCGTCTAAGGGCTCTGTATCTCTGCTCAAGCAAGTCACAAAATATGGTAATACAAAAGAATGCATGAAACCCAAATCAAATAGCACTCTAGCATGAACAGAACGAACTAGGAGTTTACTTGTGACAATTGTGTTGGATGTCTGCACATCATGAGGTGTGAGAGTATACACCCTTCCCTAAGCTCTACTGGTGAAGGCCTGTCCTCGGTCACATATTATCTTTCCACACCCCTGGTGTCTGAGCTCTGCCTGCTGATCTCTACTCCCTTAATCTCATACTCTTACTGGGTTGCGATTGAGGTGTGGGTGGGATAGTACTAGGGGTGGTAACTGATATGCAAGTACTGGATAATCCCTCTTCAAATGATCCATCTGCCCAAAATGGTAACATCCTCTGGTCCTAAATCAACCAGCTCCAGAATGGGACCATCCATAAGTCTGACACACTAGGGGTTAACGTCTACTACTGGTGCTCGGACCACCATGTTGTGGCCTATCTCCCCCAAGATCTTGGTCTCTTACGAAACCTAATCTCTGTCTGTCTCTCCCGAACCTGCACCTCAAATCAGAGAGCAGCATCTAAGACTTAGGTGAATGTAGTGGTCTCCGTGAAGTGAATCGACCAGAATAAGTAATCTCATATTTCATTAACAAACTTCTTCACCTATATTTTCTCTATGCTAACTAAATGCGAAGCATATAGAGATAACGAGTAAATTGTATATCGTACTCAGAGACCTTTATCTGATAAATCATGCAAATAGACTAGTAGCTCCTGTCGTTGTAAAACCTAAACTGTCACTCGAGAAGGCTGTTGGATAAGATAAAAGGTCAATGGCTGGAAAATGGTAGGATCTGGTCTAGCCGCTTGGACTACTATCTGGTGAGCCAGTGATAGTTCTACAGGTGGAGGTGGCATGGGAACTGAATGTACTGCATCTCTCGCCACTGTGCTCAGAGGTTGCTGCTGATGGGTAATCAACGGAACAAGAGCTTCTACGGATTGTTGAAATTGCTACAAACCCATAGCTGCCACACCAATCTGTTCATTTGATTTATCTCTATCACCACCTACACCTCTCACATAGACCGACTGATTACACCCAAAAAGTACATGCGATTATCGCAGTATAGTTGGGGTGTCGATTCCTCGGAGAGATGGTTACAATGAACTAATTCACTTAAAGAAAATATTAGCAATAACTTAATTAAATGAAAGGATTTAATTAGCAATTTATATTAAAGATTATGAAAAACACTTAAGATTTATCAGTAGAGAGAAGTAGCAAAGCGTCGGGAATCCCTCTTATATCAAATTCCTATATTTAGTAATCGATTCCTTTTATTACTCAATTGAAGATTTCGCATCCCAAACTAATAATCAGAAGATATTTCAATCAAAACCATATTAAATTCTAAGGTAATCGATGAATTATTTTCTCTATGTTAACAATATACTATGAAATCGTTATGACCAATCTAACGTCAATGATATATGCACAGGTAATACTGCTACAAAAGATCAACTCATAAAATAACATAACCAGTCACAACAGGGTTTCCCAATCACACATAGAAGAAACATGACTATTCATATATGCAAATTGGTAAAACACAAAATCTGGGTTCATAATCATATGATAATAGAGAATAACAAATCGTCAATTATATTAAACGTTGAAGAACATTCAGGAATCTAAAATATGAATATAAGAACTTAATTACAAGAGTTCATCCTTAGCTTTGCCTAGGAGATTAGTTCTCCATAGAAGAAAGAGATACAACCTGGATAGATTGGAGAGACATCTTGTCTGGCTTGTGAAAATTCATTCTTCTCTCTCAAATATGTGATTTAACCTATTTGTTGTGTGTTTTCTCCTTTTTTAGGGTTTGGATGAACTAAGATTTATATAGCAAAGTCTTGGAGTCCATATATGCGTGAAACATGTCCAAATTAAGTTTCTGGGACTTTATCAGGGCACCGTGGTGCCAGAAAGTGCCGTTGTGGTGCCCAACTCTTGGTCAATTTATATAGGGCAATACTGAGGAGGCACCGCGGTGCCAGAAAGTGGGCGGTGCTGTACCTGATGCTTTTTCTGGTTTCACTAATTCTACTTTTCAGCTCTTCCCGCGTGCTTCTGATGCGTCTGTAAGGTCCCGAAACATGTGTAATTGCTCCAAGATTCATGTTCCATTGCTTCCTAATAATAAGACATACAATAAACTATAATTAAGATCAAATACATGATAATCAAGCCGAATTAACGATGTTCAAAGTATATTTTCATGCACTTATCATAACCCCCAACCAGCTTATTGCTAGTCCCTAGCAATTCAAGCATAAAAAGAAAATAAGAACTAAACTAAATTAAAAATAAATAAATAAAAACTATCTAAACCACTTTCGTAGGGATCACAATTGTATTTAGTGTATGCAATAAGCCTTTAAACCCCAAGGTGGCCTTAGTGGACGAGTTATAGTCTCATGAGGGCTTATAGGGACGACACCCACAAACGTCATTCAAAACATGCAATCATGCAAAAATAAAATGAAATAGTCCCAATAGTTACACAGATTATTGTCCCAAAGAATGCCTATAAATGAAATCAGAGAACCTTCAAAGTACTTAATACAGCTCAAATCCAAGTTCTTGAATAAATCATCTAAGCCAAACTCAAAGTGTGTGTGTGTGTAAAGGTTCATTCATAGCTCGACTCCTAGGTAAGCCAACTTAATGATTTCGTTTAAAAATTGGGATCTGATGGGTCAAACCAACCTAGATATCTTAAGTTAGCTCTGTAATTTCATTTCTTTGCTCAATATGGTATGATTTTTTTCTTCTTCTTTCTCTTTGTTTCAACTTGTTCTTTTTTTTTTCAACACACCTACCCTTTAAGGTAGCATTTCTCCTCATGGTGGTCCTAACACTCGCCCATGGGTAGCTTCACGCTTATCGATTATAAGTGGTTCAATTTCTTTCTTTCAAAACTTTCTCTTTTTATTTATACCATACATCATAACACTAGCAAATAAGATAGACATCTAAGCAAACAGTCATTCATCAACATGTAATTTCTTCAACTAGTCACTTTGCCAAGTACTTAGGTACTTACTACTAAAAACCTATAGTTAAGTGCTTACAAGTTTAATCTAGATTAACTACTCAAGGCATCAGATAAAACTACATTAAAAAGCTTATTGTTTCTTAGTTTTCATCCTAAAGTAAACAATACTTATCATTAGACTTATGCTTTACTATTAAGGATAAAAAAACAAACAATTTTTTTTTAATTTTTTTATAACATGTATTATCGCTACATGCATACACCCCCACACTAAAAACTTGGATTTTCCTCAATGTAAGATAATTATAAAGAAAAAGGAATGAGGAATAACACTACCAGGCATGGAGTTGATCAAGTTCCTACTTGTGAGATTGTGGTTGTGTGGGTTGTGTAGGTTGCGCTGACGCCTGCATACATATTCATGCAAATAATAAACATACAATTAGCACACAATAATATAAAATTAAAGTAAAGAAAACAAAAGAAATAAAATAAAATGAATAAAACAAATGCAAATACAAGGGTTGCCTCCCCACTAGCGTTAAGTTTAATGTCTTCAACTAGACGCAATCACCCAAGTTGTCATGGTGGCTTCCATGTAGCGAACCAAATAGTCACATGTTCTTTCTTCTTCAGCAGACATTGGTGATTAAGACAAGAAAAAAAAATTATGGCTGGCTGTGGCAGTTTATTCATGGATCCCCCAAGGTCTACTGATGGTTGAGATTTTAGGCTACACATAAGGAAAAATTGGCTCAACCCTTTTGTTAACTTTCCAGGGATCATCTTCAGGTGAGCACTAACTCTTCTTTTCATTTTTTTATGGTTCTTTGGGATCAGCTCTTGTTCGGGAGGGCTAGATTCATGTTGTGTAGAGGTTGTTCCCGGTGAGACTGTGTCTATCAGGTATGTATAATGACACTCATCATCATCTCGTGGTTGTTTCTCAACATGAAAGATATTCACCTCCAGTGTCATATTTCCAAATGATAACTTAATGAGACCATTCCTGCAATTAATAAGAGCGTTAGCTATAGCACGAAAAGGTCTACCTAAGATGAGAGGGATTTTTGACTAAGTGTTAACCATAGATTGAGTGTCTAAAATTAGGAAATCAACATGGCAGTAGAATTTATCAATTTGTAGTAAAACATCCTCAACTACTCCCCTAACTGTAAAACCACTAATGTAGGTTTAATCTCTCCAAGTCCTAGCTACATATAAATAGAATATGGCATGAGATTAACACTAGCACCTAAATCTAATAAGGCTTGACCAAACTCATATGTGCTAATGTGGCAAGTAATAGTGGGGCATCCTGGATCTTTATATTTTGGTGGGGCCCTCTGGCCAATCACTGCACTTGCTTATTTTGTTAAGAATGCAGTCTTCTTCACATGATTCTTTCTCTTCATGGTGCATAGATCCTTCAAAACCTTCGCATATGTGGGAACTTGTTTGATCACATCTAACAAAGGAAGGTTAGTCTTTACTTGCTTTAAATGTTATAGGATCTCACCATTAGGGTCTGTAGCTCTCGCAGTAGGCCTAAGAGCTTAAGGGAAAGGTACTCAAACTGGGCTCTGCGTCACTTGTTCTTCTTGAAAAATATATGTATTATTACATGTGGTGTTACCTATAATGTTGGAGGTGTCCTACAAGCCTACCTCCTTACCACTCCTAGTGATTATGTCATTAACATCTTTTACATTGGATGCTTCATGATCAGCCTGTACCATATGTTGCCCTCATGGATTTGGTTGAGCTTGAGATGGAAACTTTCCTTGTGATTGCACACTCAGGATATTAGTCAACTTAGAGAGCTAACTCTTAATCTCCTTATTGTCTTCAACTACCTGGGCTATCAATGACTCAAATATTTGATTAGTTTTGTTATGGGGCTCTATAAATGGATGCACAGTGTCTTCTAAGGAGTTTTTGGAATTGGTTGGTGTGTGATAATGGAGGGCACTATAACTTCTAGGCTGTGATGTTTGAATGGGCTGTTGAGACTCATGTTTCGAACTCAAATTTGGGTGATTCCTCCAACTAGGATTATAAGTGTCTGAATATGGTGTATAAGGTTTCCTGTACATCCCTACGGTATTGCATTGTTCCTTATATGTTTCCCTTGTCTCACCATATAAAGGACACTCTTGGGCTAGATGGTCATTCTCTTTATACATAAAACACGCCCTTTGGGGTTATAACTGAACTATTGCATGCATAATCTTGCTATCTTTGGCTTTTAAAGCTCATATCTCTATAGTCAATAGCTCAACCTGTGTTCTAAGACTATCCACTAGAAGGAGTGAGACGTGTCCTATTAGTGCTATCCATGGAATTGGGTCCAGTCCAAGTGTGAGATTCCTCGGTTAGGTCATTTAAGTACTCTAATGCCTCATCAGGGTCTTTTCGGATAAACTCACCATTGCACATTGTCTCAACGAATTGGCGCTCTCTAGGGGTTAGACTGTCATAGAAGAAACTTACTGAGCACCAACTCTCATACCCATGATGAGGACAACTAGCTGATATCTCTTTAAACCTCTCACAAGTTTGATAAAGGATTTCACTGTCTTTCTGGGAGAAAGTAGAGAGATCTGTCTTTTCAGGGTATTAGTCTTATGGTGTGGGAAGTATTTATTAAAGAATGCATGTGTCATTTCATCCCATGATCCTATCGAAAAAGGTCTCAAAGAATACAACCAGCTTTTAGCTCTATCATTAAGGTCAAATGGGAAGAACTTAAGTCTAATTGTATCTGTAGTCCCAAATCGGTCATGAAAGGTTGCTACAACCTCTTCAAACTCCCTAATATGCACATAAGGGTTCTCATTCTCCAAACCATGAAAGGTTGGGAGATACTGTATCATTCCAGGTTTAAAGTCTATATGTGGTGCATTATGGGGAAACATTATGCATGATGGTGTAGTTGTGCGAGTGGGATGGAGGTACTTCTCAAGAGACCTAATGGGTGGCCTATCGTAATCACTCATATTATGTGTGTTAGATGTAGATTGTGTGGCAAAAAGTTTATCAAATAGACTTTCTGAGTCTGAATCTTCCTCGTTAACTCTAACAAATCTACCAAATTGATCCTTAAGTCTAGGCATGCACTCAAACACAAATAATATGAGAAATAGAAAAAAAAGAAACTAAACTAAAATAAGAATTTAAACTAAAACTAAAACTGAAATAAAATAAATAAATAAAATAAAATAAAATAAAATAAAATAAAATAAATAAAGATGGAACGAAGTTACCGCTTTGTTGACCAAGCAAACTTGCTCCTGTTGATTGTAAATTGTCTCCCCGGTAACGGCGCCAAAATTTGATTATGCCGAAAAAGTACTTGCATTTATCGCAGTATAGTTGGGGTGTCGATTCCTCAGAGAGATGGTTACAAGGAACTAATTCACTTAAAGAAAACGTTAGCAATAACTTAATTAAACGAAAAGATTTAATTGGCAATTTAGATTAAAGATTATGAAAAACACTTAAGATTTATCAGTAGAGAGAAGTGGCAAAACGTCGGGAATCCCTTTTGTATCAAATTCCTATATTTAGTAATCGATTCCTTTTATTACTCAATTGAAGGTTTCACATCCCAAACCAACAATCGGAAGATATTTCAATCAAAAAAATATTAAATTCTAAGGTAATCTATGAATTGTTTTATATATGTTAACAGCATACTATGCTATCATTATGACCTATATAACGTCGATAATATACCCACAATCAATATTGCAGTAGAAGATCAACTTATAAAACAACATAACCAGTCACAATTGGGTTTCCCAATCACACATAGAAGAAGCATGACTCTTCCTATATGCAAATTGGTAAAACACAATCTCTGGGTTCATAATCATAAGTTAATAAAGAATAATAAATCGTCAATTATATTAAACATTAAAGAACATTCAGGAATCTAAAACATGAATATAAGAACTTAATTACAAGAGTTCATCCTTAGCTTTGCCTATTAGATTAGTTCTCCATAAAAGAAAGAGATACAGCCTGGATAGATCGGAGAGACATCATGTCAGGCTTGTGGTTCTTCGTTCTTCTCTCTCAAATATGTGATTTAACCTATTTGTTGTGTGTTTTCTCTCATTTTTTAGGGTTTGGAAAAACTTAGGTTTATATAGGGAAGTCCTGGAGTCCATATATGCATGAAACACATTCGAATTAAGTTTCTGGGACTTTGTCGGGGCATCGCAGTGCCAGAAAGTGGTGTTACGATGCCCAACTCTCGGCCAATTCATATGGGCAATGCTGAGGAGGCGCCATGGCTCTAGAAAATGGGCGCAGCGGCGCCTGATGCTTTTTATGATTTCACAATTTCTGTATTTCAGCTCTTCCCCTGTGTTTCCGATGCGTCTGTAAGGTCTCGAAACATGTATAATTGCTCCAAGATTCATGTTCCATTACTTCCTAAAAATAAGACATAAAATAAATTATAATTAAGATCAAATACATTATAATCAATCAGAATTAGCAATGTTCAAAGTACATTTTCATGCACTTATCACATGTCAAATATGGAAGATTCAAGACCCAACCTAGAAAGGATTCTCACTTCCTAATATAAGTGATTTGAGTTTCCCTATTTAGTCCCTTAAGCACCTTATATGGAGAGAGAGGATCTTGACACAAAAGGAATGAGAGATGCTACCATAGGGAGAGTGGCGCCAACTTGAAGAAAAACCCTAGGAGGCACAACTATAAAAGAAATGAGCAATCACCGAAGGGAGGGGCCCGAAAAAAAAAAGAAAAAAAAACAACAACAACAAATATCGAAAAAAAAGAGAGGAAAAAAAAGAAAACAGCATGAGAAACAATGTGAGAAACAGAGAAAATAGTAAGCAGAAATAGCGAGCATAAATCGTGAACCAGCATTCATAAATCGTGAACCAGTGAGTAAAAAACGTGAACCAGTGAGCAGAAATAGTGAAACAACAAACCAAAAACAGCAAACAGCAAATCAGAAACAGCAAAATAGTAAACAATAAACAATAAACAATAAATAGCGAACCATAAACAACGAACCAACAACCAGAAATAGCGAACCAGCAACCAGAAATAGCGAACCAACAACCAGAAACCAAACCAAACCTTGAAACCAAGCTTTGATCATTCCGACGGCGGCCTAACGTACTTTCGAGAAAGCAACTTAAAAGGTAAGACCTGAGGGCACCCTTACCATATTTATTTTCATAGTTCCGGGCGTTGCATGCTTGGCTGGACGTGAAATACGTCCAGCCGGGTATGCGAAGCCCTACATAAAAAAATAGCCAAATCTCTGGCCACATTTATTCTTCGGCATTTCGTTTCTTATTTTTATTCAATTTTATTGTTATTTTATTATTTCACCTTTATTTTATTTATGTTTGTTCATGTTGATGATTATCCATATATGCATGGTTATATTTTTTTATGTCCATTCACGTTGCATTGATGATTATGTGTGTCATTATCCCTTGCGGTATATCGGATGAAAACCCAGACATAAATTCCGTAACCAAATCTGAATGGACGGTAGTGCGGTTTTTACTTGGGATACAACTCCACGTGCCACTCGGGAAATACTCATAAATGCATGATTGACCCCCTTTTATTTTCCATTTATCTTAATGAATCATTTGCTTTTGAATTATTTATTATAATTTTTGTTATCGCGCCTCGTATTTCTTAATTTAATATGCTATTGGAACTACATTATTTGATTATTATCTTTTTCGGGTATGTTATTACATTTTTATTCGTTTTTATGCATGAATTGCATTAAGACTTGACTATACCATTGTGTGAACCCGTACATTATACTGGCATAAGTAAGGGACCATTCTGAACCCAACGGTTTGAGCTCTTCCCTTGCGAGGGGTGAGTACGGCCTTAAATCTTTCCCAGTTCACGCTGGGTGGTGACTCCTTTATTATCCAGTTTAGTCCCCCGCGAGCTAATCCGTACTCTCTACGGGCTGCGGGACCAATAGTGTCGTGGTCGCCGAACATCATAGACATAGCGGTAAACACCGCTTCGTTCCTACAAATGGCGACTCCACTGGGGATAGAGAATCGGCCCCGAAACAATGCCTTGTAGTGTCCGTGGATTTGGCTTTGGTTAACCAAGTCTCATATATTTTGCATACTCTTCTTACCCCTAATGACGTCATATATCGTGAAGTCGCTTTCACTCTAGGCGGCGGATCATTATGTGATGATAACCATCACTCGTTGGCACGTACCCTTGGGTATAAAAAAGGTGTGCTCACTTGGTCGCTCGAACCCTTGAGTGGGGAGACCTAGTTGTGTGCAACCCTTCGCCGATGAGAGCCTTATCCATACCCTTGTAAGCCCACATATGAACCATAGTTATGTGTCCTATAGAAGCTACCCCATGCTTGTGTTTGGGCCCATTATCATTTGGATCCATTTGGGCTTCTCATCATAGGATACGAACTTGTTGGGCCACTTAAACTGGGACGAGTTTGTATCTTATGATGATTGGGCCAAAAATTTTCAATGTAATGATGGGCCAACTTGTGTTTGGGCCCCCTATCATTTGAAGTTATTTAGACACCTTATCGCAAAAGTGTAAACCTGTTGGGCCTTTTCAACTGGGATAAGTTTACACCTCACGATAATCTGATTGAACACTTTAAAATGATGGCATGCCAACTTGTGTGAAAATAGTGATGGGCTTAGAAGGTCCAAATATGATCCGAATATACCAGATGTATGAGTCCGATATCCGCACTGGCTTTCATCCAGGAAGGGTACGCCTTATTATGGAATATTTGTATACTTTTAGATATCTCCAAGTCCATCTCCGCCACAATCTTGATTACCGAGGGCCCAATTCATCATTTCTAGACAATAGCACGATCCCTATAATAGGCTTAGTCAATATTGTAAATGGGCGGTCTTTGTCTTTTACTGATGAAGAGGGACTGAGGTAGCCTGGGTTCACCCATGTAGCATAGGAGAGAATGATTTTGTGTACCCCACATTGGCGCATAAAATGAGTCATACTTAGGACAGAAATGGACTTACCACTGGTGCGAGAGGAATAAGGTCGGAAGAGTATATGCTGTTTTGATAACCACATGCATCTCATGTATCAAATGCATACATGCATCATGCTAACCCCTTGTCGTAAAAGCCATCATAGGCAATCGTTGGTTTAGAGAAGAAGGGAGACTTGTCAAGAAGAGGTTAGTAAGCATGGATGCGTCAGGCAACGAAGGTTCCTGCATGGATCAATTGGTGTCCAACATCAACAAATTTACCGAGCAACTACAAGCCTTGACCAACGCTTTGGCCAGTTTGACAAGACTCCGCACAGTGGGAACAAAAAACAACGAGGATGAAAGCGTGCCTGTTTTTTATGATGACATGGTTGAGTATGTCGCGAGAAGCATAGCCGGACCTCAGGAAGAGTTACAGAAACTCAAAGAAAAAGTAGAGTCAGTTACCCGCAAGATGAAGGGAAAACATGAAGATCTATTAGACTATGATGCGATGACTTTCGAAGAAAAGCTACCTCCCAAGTTTAAGATGCCTGACATGGCCAAGTTCAACGTAAACGGAGATCCTAGGGTCCATCTCCGACAATATGTTTCAGTGATGAGTTTAGTGGGTTTGTCGAAGTGCTAGGTGCGGAAGATGTTTGAGATATCACTAGAAGGGGTGCCCGTAGTATGGTATCATGACCTGGAGAGAAAGGTCAGTGATGACTGGAAGGCATTAGCGGAAGCCTTTCTGAACCAATATGTCATGGACATGGAGATAGACTTGTCGCTCCGTGACATAGAAAACACTAAACATAAGCTAAAAGAGACCTTCAAAGATTATGTGGATCGCTGGAGAAGCCAGCTCTTGAAGATGCAGACACAGACCTCGGAGAAGGACCAGATTAAGATGATCATTAAGAGCACCAAGCCCTCCATTTATAACAAGCTGAGAATGATAACCTCCATGATTAGCGAATTTCGACAGTTAAGAGAAACTGTCATGAATATCGAAGAAGAGGAAGCCGAGAACAGAAAGTTTTATGACCAGAATAGAAAGACCATTGGGGGGCCTTCAGGGACCAAGCTTGCTCCTGCTGAGGTCGCCACCATTAGAAACATGTAATTCTCTAATTTTGGTAGACCTTTGTCAAAGGTGTTTGAAAAGCTGAAGAGACAAGGACTCCTAAAACCCTTGGAACCTAAACCACGTCCAAACTCTGTGCCACGCCACCTCGAACTAAACCTATATTGTCACTTCCATCAGCAAAAAGGCCACGAAACTGACAACTGCACCCACCTTAGGCATGAGATCCAAGACCTCATTGACACCCATAAGATATCCGACCCAGAAAAAGAACAACCCAACACACACGAAAACCTTATTCCCAACTATCACCCCATTCCACCACCCACCTACATGATCAACTCCGGCCTGCCCGAAAGCTTTGTCCTCCAAACTCTCAACCACCAAGCTTCTTGCATGGGGACATGGGATAGCAGCAGTGAAGATGAAACAGTGTATGGGAGAAATTTCTAGGAAAACTTCTCGAACAGTGACGAAGATGAGGTAAAGGGGATGACTCGTAGTGGATGTTTTTACAGTGATGTAACAAGAAAGACAAATAAGTGCTAAAAGAAGGCCAATAGGTGACGGAGAATACAGATAACACCGATGGGGATACTGTGTTGCGTCAATTGAAGAAGACACGGGCACAAGTGAGCATATGAGAGTTATTATGCGCCTCTCAATAGCACATGCATGCCATGGTAGAAGCTCTAAGTAAGATAATGGTACCTAAAGATGCAAACCCGACAATGTTCGTAGGGTCGGTAAATAAAGAGGGTAGGCAGATGATAACATTCTCTGAAGAAGAGCTCCCGATGGAGGGGAGGAATCACAATAAGCCGCTATTCATAAAAGGGGAAGTAAGAGGCAAGAAGACATCTTGTATGATGGTGGATGATGGCTCATCTATCAATGTGTGCCCTTTGAAGATTCTGTCAAGGTTGGGTATGCGGACAACAGATTTAAGCCCCTCCAGCATGATTATCAAAGCATATGATGATAGAAAATGAGGAGTCGAAGGTACTTTCATCACAGTAGTCAAAGTGGGCCCGATAGAAGACGAGGTGGAGTTCATAGTGCTTGATATCCCAACTATATTTGCTCTGTTATTGAGGAGGCCATGGTTTCATAGACTTAGGGGCGTGCCATCCACTTTGCACCAGATTATTAAGTTCCCACATGGAGAGGAAGTCATCACCATCAGGGCTGAAGTAGACAATGATATGGCTGCTTTAGACATTCAACCATTCACAAGGTTCCAAATGGCGACAAACTTTGAAGAATGGGTGGACCCTAAAGTGGCTAGAATCATGGAAAGAATGAAATATGAGCCAGACACATGTTTGAGTGCTAGAGGCCAGGGAGTAAGAGCACTGCCAGATTTCAAGGGACAGACCAATAATAGAGGATTGAGGTATGAATCCGATGGGAATGAGCCGAAGACCAAGAAAAAAAGGGATGAAGCTGATGAAATACTTTATGAAAGCCACAAGGTATCAAGGAGAGCCTGAACCTGTAGAAGTCAATGAGATTATTGTACCAGGATTCGAGATCTTCAAGGATGTGATGAGCAAAGAACCACATGCAGAGGAAGTCGCAAAAGAGGAAGATAAATGGGAAGAAAAACTACTACAGTTGGAGAATCTGACGCTCGAAGAAAGCAAGAAGACGAAAGAAGACAAGACTGTAAATTACGAAGAAGTTTATTTTCCTGACTTATTTGATTGTAATCTTGCATTTATTAATAATAAAGACATTGATTTTGCTTACTTGTTCGAGTCTTTTCCTGTTAGTCTGCATCATAACATGCATGACATGAGCATATTTGACATTAAATCAACCAAGACAAATGCATTTAATATTGGTATATGTGAAAACCCTAAGGAAATTTCAATTGTAAGTGAGGCTACCTCTGATGAGCAGAAAGAATTAGAGAGAATATTAATCAAATATGTAAAAGTATTCGCCTGGTCCTATGAAGACATGCCAGTAGTAGACATGGGTATTGCCCAGCACATGATACCAACTTATCCGAACATGAGACCAGTAAAACAGAAGCCCCAAAGAATGAGGCCAGAATGGGCCGAAAAGGTTAGGGAATAAGTCAAGAAATAGATAGATGTGGGGTTCTTAGAGGTGGTGAAGTACCCCAAGTGGTTAGCCAGCATTGTGCAGGTACCCAAGAAGGATGGAAAGGTTAGAAT
Source organism: Zanthoxylum bungeanum (assembly GCA_019454045.1). Classification (NCBI taxonomy): domain Eukaryota; kingdom Viridiplantae; phylum Streptophyta; class Magnoliopsida; order Sapindales; family Rutaceae; genus Zanthoxylum; species Zanthoxylum bungeanum. Next base: position 62,148 of record SKCR01010076.1, read on the forward strand.
TTGCATAGATTATAGGGACCTTAACAAAGCTTGCCCAAAGGATGATTTTCCCTTACCTCATATAGACGTGTTGGTTGATAGCGCGACTTTATCTGCTATGTACTCATTCGCGGATGGATTCTCAGGATATAACCAGGTCTTCATGGCCAAAGAAGACAAGCATAAGACTGTCTTTGTCACTGAGTGGGGTACATATTATTACAAGGTGATTCCGTTTGGACTTAAGAATGCGGAGCAACTTATCAATGAATGGCCACTACATTATTCCACGACTTGATGCATAAGTAGATTGAGGTATACATGGATGACATGATGGTTAAATCAGAGATGAGGGCCGGACATATAGAAGCGCTAGAGAAATTCCTTCAAATGGTCGATAAGTATAACCTCTGACTTAACCCCAAGAAGTGTGTGTTTGGGGTAACATCTGGAAAGTTGTTAGGGCATACGGTAGGAATGGGAGGGATAGAAGTGGACCCTGAAAAGATCAAAGTAATTACCGAGATGCCCGCACCAAAGACAGAAAAGGAAGTTAGATTTTTTCTCAGGAAAATTCAGTATATCAGTCGATTCATTGCCAAGCTAACATTAGTATATAAGCCCATCTTCAAGCTATTAAGGAAGAACCAGCATGTGGAGTGGAATAGGCAATGTCAAGAAGCCTTTGACAAAATCAAAGAATACTTGGTTAAACAGCCAGTCTTGAAACCCCCATGGCCGGGAAAACCCTTGGTGTTGTATTTGGCTTAGAACCTGAAGTGTTGGGGGCGATGATAGTACAAGCAGATGAGACAGGGGTGGAACGTCCAGTCTACTACCTCAGTAAGAAGATGCTTCCCGTTAGAAGCCCGTTATCAAGAGGTAGAAAAGATCTGTTCGGTGGTGATATGGGCTTCCCAAAAGTTGTGTCATTACTTCCAATCCTATAAGGTACAAGTGGTAGCAAAGGAGAATCCCCTAAAGTATTTACAGTCAGTACCTTCACTTGTGGGGAAGTTGGGCAGATAGTTGGTGTTGCTGACAGAGTTTGATATATAATACCTCACCTCTAAGGTAATCAAAGGGCGAGCCGTAGCAGAATTCTTGGCATTACAACCCATAGAAGGACATCAGTATAAGTTCGAATTTTCGAACGAGGAGGTTCAATCCATAACGATCTAGGGGTGGAAAATGTATTTCGACGAGGCGGTGAATTACAAAGGAGCTGGAATAGGAATTGTGAAAGTAACCCCCGAAGGAGAAACCCTACCTATGGCCAAAAGGTTGACGTTCGAAGTAACCAACAACATGGCCAAATATAAAGCATGTGTCTTTGGACTGAAAGCACTAATAACCCTAGGAGCTAGGGACATATAAGTTTATGGAGACTCGATGTTGGTAGTTCGA
>SKCR01010077.1:0-64561 GCA_019454045.1 Zanthoxylum bungeanum
CAATGTTTGTTTCTTACTATGCCAAGAAATAACGAGTCATCCAGAAAAACCAATAACCATAGTTGGATCGATGATCAATAAGGTTACCTGCCCAATATGCATCAAAGTAAGCTCGAAGAACAAGTGAAGAATAATAGAGAAATGGAGACCGCAAAAGAGAGTGCATTTAACATAGCAAAGGATGCGAAACACATCAGCATAATGAAGAGATCGAGTAACAGCCATGAACTGACTTACAATATGAACATCATAGGTAATTTTTGGTTGAGTGACAATGAGATAAATGAGACTACCACTAATTATCTGTAGAGAGTATGATCATCAAGAGGAGTGTCATCCATAGGTGTAAGTCTAATATTATACTCGAATGGTGTTGGAACTGTCTTGCTATATGTAAGACCAGCTCAAGAAATAAGAACAGAAACATACTTAGCTTGAGAGATATGATAGCCATCATCAGAGGAAGTAACTTCAAGGCCCAAGAAGTAACTCAGAGAGCCAAGATCTTTCATTTCAATTGTTGACTAAGAGACTGTTTAAGATCCATAATTCCTAAATCATCAACCCCAGTAATAATCATGTCATCAACATAAATAAATAGCATCACGATGTATGTACCAAATTTACGAAAGAATATGGCAGAGTTATGTGGACTGGAGGTGAACCCAGCTGATAAATATTGTACTGAACTTGGAAAACCATGTACGATGAACTTGTTTCAGACCATATAAGGCGCGTTGTAGGTGGCACACCTTGTGTGATGGATGATCAAGACCATGAAGGGGTTTCATGTAAACTTCTTTAGCTAGATCACCATCGATAAAAACATTCTTGATATCCTCTGAAACAAACTCTATTATTGAGCAACAACAATGGAAAATAGACTGCGTATTGAGGTAAGACGAGCAACCAGAGCAAATGTCTCCTCATAATCACCCCATATTCGTGAGTGAAGCCCTTAGCAACAAGACGTGCTTTATAACGCTCAATAGAGCCATCTGAATGTGTTTTTATTTTGTATATCCATTTAAATCCCACTGGAATTTTATAAGATCAACTAGGTCATAAGTACCAATTTTTTTCAAAGCATATAATTCATCTTGTATAGCTTGCTGCCAATGAGGATTAGAGGATGCTTCCTTATAGGACTGAGGTTCATACAAAGAAACAATAATGGAAAAGCAATTATAATTTTGAAGATAAGAATGAGGGTGTCTTACTCAAGAAGGATAACGGGAAGATGAAGTATCAATATCATAAGAGTGTTCAATCGCAGGGGTGTCAAAGACAGTATCACAGCAGAATAGCTCATCAGAGACAGGTAGCAAAGGGGTTGGACGTCCGTAAGCTCACTTGAGGTACATGCATCATGAATATATGGAAAAAACTTGATAGAGAGATCAATGAAAAGTGGGGGTGGTCAGAAGATACTTTGAAAACGGAGAGGAAAGAGAACATAATGTGCTCCTAGAAGACAACATGAAGTGAGATGCGAAGTTTTTGTGACATAGGATCCCAACAACGATACCATTTATGTTCAATTACATAACTTAAGAACAATAGAGTCCAGCACAAGGTTCGAATTTATGGTGCTCGGTAGGAAGAAGAATGACAAAACACACACTCCTAAAAATTTTAAAAAGATCATAGGAGGGAGAAATACCATATAAGCACTCATAGGAGACATGTTTGTTTAGTGACTGAAGAATGAATACGATTAATAACATATATTACGGTGAGAGCGGTTTCACCCTAAAAATATTCTGGACAAGAAGATGATATAAGTATGGATCGAATGGAATCCAGATATAAAGATATATGCATTCTGCTCGCCCATTTTGTTGAGAGTTTATATGGAAAGATCTTTGGGATATGGTAACTTGTTCTTTCAAAAACCTTTAAAGTGTAGAGTCAAGATATTATTTGGCATTATCAGTGCGCAATATTTAGATGGTTTTGGAAAATTATGATTTGACCATAGTTGCAAATCAATGAAAATCTGAGGTAATTCATATCGTTGTTTCATGAGAAAGATCCAAGTAAACCGAGAATAATCATCAATGAATATGATAAAATATTTAGACCCTCCCATAGTGGGTGTAGAAGAAGGTCTCCATATATCAGAGTTAATTAATTCAAAAGGATTGAAATAAGTATTGTTATTATTTTTAAAAGATAAAGCTGGTTGTTTGTCAAGTTGACAGGAGACACAATGTAAAGAAGATTGTTCGATAAAAGAACCTAATGATCCATTAGAAATCAAAGGATGGAGTTTACTTAAAGAGGTGTAGATGCCACAACTGAAGAGATAATGGTGTAGACATCGCACATAACTGAGAGACGTGATTGGAAGGAAGATGCAATTAGGTAAGCTCAAATAAATATCCAACTCTATGGCATGTCCCAAGAATCTATTCCGTCTGCAGATCCCGCACACGACAACCAGTGGAAGAAAATATTAGTTCGAACCCAAGTTCACATAGTTGACCAACAAATATAAGATTGAAAGTAAGTTTTGGAATAAGAAATGTGTTAGGTAATGTAATGGCAGAGGTAGATATTTATCCAGATTGGCTTACGAAAATTTGTTAGCTATATGTAGTAAAAATCAGAGAGACAATCGTGGTGGGATAGATTGAGGAAAATAATGGAGATTGAGAGGTCATGTGGTTACAACAACTAGAATCAAAGTACCAAATAGAATTACCTGAAGTGGCAATAAGGTAGTAGAAGTACTGTGAGGTATTGATAGTATCTGTCTAATGAGTGTTTCTAAGTTACCAGTGGATGTAGGAGATGCAGTGACCTCAGAGGTAGCAGCAACAATTGGAATTGTTATCTTTGAGAGCTGACCATGTCTTGGGGGATGAGTGGGCCACTGCTAAATGGAATGGACATGCAACTTACAGTAGCGACAATCCACCCTGGTGGGATAGTGAGAGACAAGACAACATCTTTTCTTTCATTTGTGACATTCAGTAAGAGTGCATTCATTCAGAGTATGATCATATTTGTTGTAGGTATGACGGAATTTGCTTCCACCTTTTGAGAAATATTTGCCCGCGGAGGCAACCACAGCATCATCGCTAGATGGCTTAAGTAAGCCGAGGCGAGTTTCATCAGACAATAATCGAGAGACAACTGATTACAATGTAAGTAGAGGAGATTGATGTAATAAAGAGGCTCTGCAAGATTCAAAATCATCATTAAGGGCCATAAAAAACTAAATTAACCTCATATTATCACGGTGGGTGATATATTAGTTGTATCAACAACACAATCCATCGATGGTTCGAAGAGAGCAAGTTGGTCCCAAACAGATTCTATTGTAGCCAAGAAACTTGTAATAGACTGACCGCGCTCTTGTTTCAAGTTATGTAACTCTTCCCATAATTGATACTAGTTAGAGAGAGAGGAAGTAATGTATCTCGTGACAAGAAGATCATATACCTCTTTGTCAGTTTCATAGCGGCCAAACTGGTGGTTAATGGAAAGAACCGAGTGTAGGAAACGCTTTCCTCGCACATCGGAAGCGGTTAGGCTCACGGATCAAACTTGAAAAAATTTTCTGCTTTGCCCTTCCTTTGGCCGAATGGTACCAGTGGGTATACTGAAATTTTGCTTCTGTTTTGCACAAGATTTCAGCCCTGGAATTCCCCCGAAACAGTCCCCGAACAGGCCCCTGAACTGCAGTGAAATAGCAGACTGTTTTGCACCCGTTACACGCGTGAACTGCACCCAAAACAGTCTACAATTTGCGTGATTTGCTGTACGGTTTTAGGTATATTTTTTCACTCAAAAACAATCCTAACTCAGCCCCAAAAGTCCCCAAGGTGTTTCCCAAATTCCGAATTAAAACAAAAACAAAACCGAGCCCCAAAACTACAATGATGCGCGCAGCAGTGATGTATTTTATTCCTCACTGCCGTGACTTGCTGGAGAGAGTGAGAGAATGTTTTCCAACGCCACAAGATCTTCCGAGCTATGTCTCGTTACTAATGAAGGGTAGTGTGGGCTACTCTCACAAATCAATCCCTAAACGTTTTAGAGATTTAATCACACACCAAAATAATTTTCTTGTTCTTCAATAAACTTTCTCAACTTTTGAGAGCATGAAGAAGAGAATGAGGTTAGGGTTTTCTAAATTGTGTATCTTAAATGAAAAAATATATTTTTCTTTTTATACTTAAGGTAATTTGTTTCATAAAACAAATCAACCACTAGTCTCCCACCCCTTACAAAATTCGGCCATGGCAAGGATTTTAATTATATTTTTGTTTCCAAACAAAAAATCCTATTCCTTATACATCAAGGAATTCGGCCATGGCTAAGGTTTCTTCACCAACAACCAATTATATTCCTTATTGACCAAGGAATTCGGCCATGGCTAAGATTTCTGCATTAATTTTGTTTCCAAAACAAATAAATCTCATTCCTTATCTAATAAGGAATTCGGCCATGGCAAGGATTTTTGTTTCCAAAATAAACAAATCTTAGCCTTATTAAATTATATCATATATAATTCAATATTATATTTTTAATAATTATCATATAATTATTAATACCCTACATTAACTTTTAATGTATAGTATCAAGTGTGATGTAATTAATATTATTAATTATATTAATAACATTTATTCTTTGTGAGTATATAATTGAACTATCCAATTATATTAACTCCGCTAAAGTATATCGAGCTAGCACGGGGACCAAATGGACCTACGGTTCCGAGCTCCAATAATCTCGAAATATTAATTTAGCTCTTAATTAATATTCCGAATTATTAACTCCGGGTTATTCCACTAAAAACCCGAAGTGCACTCTCATTTCCGTAGATGAAATTAAACCGAACCAAGTCGGTGTCCACCGATATAGTCATTGCATATGAATTGATCCTTCACGAGTATCTCGTAATAGAGTCGGGTCATAATATCTGTTATACCCCTCTAATTATTTTTACCTTAAGTACCATTGATTCTCTAATGAACGAATTATTCATAACTATTATGAATATTAATCTTTCTATTCGTGATAGAAAGACTTGAGCGATCAAATCGTTCAAGTACCGAATCAACCCTTAAGAAAGATACTCATCTACTTCTCGTAAGAAGGACTGAACTCCATGTCTATGTAAAACGTTCCCAGCTACAAAACAAACTGTGCCCCCAAAGTACGTAGCTATTGGTTAGGACCGCTACACCAACCTCACCTTTGTAAATCAAAGGACACAGCCTGCCATGCAGGAGTTCGTAGTACACTCAGGATTAAGATCAATCCATATATGACCATCAAGTAGATTGAAATGACTTTCTTTCCTTAACGGATATTATAAGAATGTCATTTCTATCTGGGTCCAGTCCTATATGATCGCATCATACAAGGTGCCTCCATTCTCATGTCTCTACATGGACGATTCGGATTAAAATTGCCATTCAAATATAGAATGGACCGCAGCTATAGATAAACCACAAACAAAGTACCCAGTTTGTTTGCTCTCTATGGACTATTTAAGATTACTAACTTCATACTTAAATCCTCTGGTGTATGACACTCATACACTAAGTCTGAAAGTACATAAGTAATCTACGGTATTTACGAAGATATATAATATGAGAAAAATAAACAAACAATTTGATAAATGAATAATGCATCGTTTTATTTCAAAATACATGAAACCGTTTACATCACATGTAGCTCTAGGGCATACATCCCAACAATCTCCCACTTGCACTAGAGCAAATGGGACATGTCACGTAATCCTAGACCATCTAGGTGACCTTCAAAAACTTTAGCTGGCAAGGTCTTTGTAAACGGATCAGCAAGGTTCTTTGCGGATCCAATCTTTGTGACGGTAACGTCTCATCTCTGCACTATCTCCCTGATGAGATGATATTTCCTCTTTATATATTTTCCCTTCTTGTGGCTTCTTGGTTCTTTGGAGTTTGCCACAGCTCCACTATTATCGCAATAGAGGGTGAGTGGTCTATCCATATCTGAAACAACTTCCAGATCTCCCAAGAATTTACAGAGCCAGACTACTTCCTTAGCCGATTCACAAGCCGCTACATATTCAGCCTCCATGGTGGAGTCGGTAATGCAAGATTGCTTTATGCTCCGCCATACAATAGCCCCACCACCTATGGTGAACAATGATCCAGATGTAGATTTCCTGGAATCAACATCCGTCTGAAAATCAGAGTCTGTATATCCCCTTAGGATCATATCCTCACTGGAATATACTAGCATATAATCTCTCGTTCTCTTAAGATACTTGAGAATGTGTTTCACAGCCACCCAGTGATCCAATTCCAGGTTTGACTGAAACCTACTGACTACTCCCACTGCAAAGCAGATGTCCGGTCTCATGCATAACATGGCATACATGAGACTACCAACTGCTGAGGCGTATGGGATATGTCTCATTTCCTCATTACCCTGAGGTGTCTTACGAGACTGTTCCTTCGACAAATGAATTCCATACCGATAAGGCATATTGCCTTTCTTGGAATTCTGCATCCCAAATAGCACAAGGATCTTGTCGATGTAGGATGTCTGAGACATAGCTAACAGTTGTTTCTTGCGATCCCGAAATATCTGGATCTCAAGAACATAACTGGCCTCTCCCAAATCTTTCATTTGGAATTGCTCAGCTAGCCATGTTTTTACGTCTGATAATATCCTTACATCATTCCCAATGAGTAAAATATCATCAACATATAAAACAAGAAAAACCATCTTCCCGTCAATGACGCGCTTGTATACACAAGGCTCATCAACATTCTGCTCAAAATTATAAGACTTGATTGTTGTGTCAAATCTTATATTCCAAGATCGAGATGCATGCTTGAGTCCATAAATGGACCTTTGCACTTTGCAAACTTTTTGCTCTTGACCTTGGGCGATGAAACCTTCTGGTTGTATCATATAGATACTTTCATCAAGATTGCCATTCAAGAATGCAGTCTTGACATCCATTTGCCAAATTTCATAGTCATAATATGCGGAAATGGATAGAAGAGTGTGGGTGGATTTAAGCATAGCTACTGGCGAGAAAGTTTCCTTATAGTCAACTCCCTCTTTCTAGGTATAACCATTGGCCACTAGTCTAGCCTTGGAGGTCTGTACTTTCCCATCTGATCCTTTTTCCTCTTGTATATCGACTTGCAACCTATGGGTTTCACCCCATCAGGTTGGTTTACAAGTTCCCAGACCGAGTTGGAGTACATGGACTCCATCTCTAGGTTCATGGCTTTGAGTCATTCCTCTTTGTCAGAATCATCCATTGCACTACTATAGGTCAATGGATCATCTATACCATCGTTTGGAGGCGACAATTTGTGCCTTTTCAACCCCTAGGTAGCGATCAGGTTGTCGTACAACCCTCCCACTGCGTCTAGGTGGTAGATCATTCTGACTGGGTAGCATCTGACTATCAGATGTCGAATGTGCTATGTATTTGTCAACTTTCGTTGACGATGGCGTGCTGGTCAAACTAGTAAGTAACTCCTCGAGTAATATTTTACTACGAGGCTTGAACTCCCTCATATAGTCCCCCTCTAGAAAGGTAACATTTTTCGATACAAATACTTTGTTATCATCAGGACTGTAGAAGAATCCACCCCTAGTCTCCTTCGGGTAGCCTACAAATAGGCACACCTGAGAACGTGGCTCCAACTTTGTAGTCTTATTCTTCAGCACGTGTGCTGGACACCCCCATATGCGGAAATGTTGTAAACTAGTTTTACAATCATTCCATAAATCTAAGGGAGTCTTAGGAATAGATTTAGATGGAACTACATTAAGGATATACATTGCGGTTTGCAGTGCATATCCCCAAAATGAACTAGGTAGTGAGCTATAACTAAATATAGATCTCATCATGTCTAGAAGGGTTCGATTTCTCCTTTCTGCAACACCATTTTATTGTGGTGTTCCAGGTGCTGTGAGTTAGGATACTATCCCATGCTCAACTAAGAATTCCTCGAAATCTCTGTCGAGTAAAATGTCTCTTGGTCATTTTTCCTTCTAAACAGGATTCACAAACTGGTAAAGTCCTGAACTTTAACGGGTTTAAGGCTCCGTTCTTTATCAATTTATTTATCCGGTCAAGGTTGATATGATCAAGTCTAAGATGCCATAGATATGTGTCATCGTGAGAAATCTTTGGCCATTTCGTTTTAGGTTTTTCAACCTTAAATATTTCAGTGTTAAGCAGTGACATATGTGTTAACGGTCTTAACACATACAAGTTATTTTATGAGTTTCATGTGCATATAGTTAATTTATTTCTACCAATAATAACCAAATTGCTATTAAAAGAAACTGAATAACCATCATCCAAAAGTCTAGAAACAGAAATCAGATTCCTGCGAAAACTAGGAATGAATAACACAATTTTCAAATTTAAATAACTATTATTAAAAAAATTTAAACTGGAAAATCCCACTGCTCTTGCTGAAACGACATCCCTTGTCCCGACCCTTATGGTGTAATCACCTTCAGCAAGGTCCCTCCATGAATCAAATAGCTGTAAAGAAGAACAAACATGGTTAGTGGCCCAGAATCAACAATCCAAGTGGATTTATCATCCTCCACTAATAGAGATTCAATAACGAGTAAATCATATTTACCTGTTTCATTTTTCTCCTTCAGCTCAGCAAGGTATTTAGGACAGTTCCTTTTCCAATGCCCATTCTTGTCGCAGTGGAAACATTTTCCTTTGGGCTTGGCATCCTTGGATCCTTTCTTGTTCTTTTTTTCATGGGCTTACCCTTAGCCTTTCCAGTGCTTTTCTTCTTCTTCTTTGCAGATTTAGAAGATTCGGCAACATTTGCCTCTGCATTGGACTTACGAGGATCCACAAGCATGGACTCATAATGGGTGAGCTCATTAAGCAGTTGGGTCAAAGTAAAAGACAACTTGTTCATAACATAGTTGCTTTTAAACTGCAGGAAACTCTTCGGAAGAGTTTCCATAATCATGGTCACCTGGCTCCGCTCGTCAATACGAGCTCCATGGGTTTCAGCAGTGTTGAGATAAGTCATCATCCTTAAGACGTGCTCTCGGACTGATGTCCCATCCTTCATCTTAGCAGTCATCGCTGAGACCATGGCCTCATGGCGTTGACGCTTCGAAGGCTGCCCAAACATGCCATGCAATGACTCCATCATCTGAGATGCTAGAGCAATAGGTTCATGCTTTGCAGCAAGAACCTCAGACATCCCTGCTAGCAAGTAGCAGCGGGCTTTCTCATTTGCTGCAACCCATTTCTGGTAGGTATCGTGCACAGTTTGGCCAGCATTTCTGGCCGGCTCGGGAGGACGTTCCTCCGTCAGGACAAACTTCAGGTTTTCACAGACCAGGATAGCGTTCATGTTACTTTTCTATTTAACTTAGTTTTCTCCGGTCAATTTATCATTTGAGAGTATGGAAATAATTGGAGAAACCATGGCTGAAAATAAAATAAACATTCATTTTAACATTCATTCATCGCATATTAAAATCATCAAAGAATTTTGGCATAAAATTAAACATGATGCATGAACCATGAATAATGAATTAGAAACCTAAGAGAATTATTATGCCACGAATATCTATCATCCCACAAGTAAGTGTCGCCGTAGGGTAGGTCAAGTACTCGCATGATAGATCGAGACAATCTCAGTCATTTTAATATACGCGGGAATAACTCTTATTCCTATATTAAACAACTACCGTTTTGTTTGATCAAGGAATCTTATTAACAGTTAATTATTCCTTTGTGAATGTAACCCACTGTTTCGGGATTCTTTGACTTAACGAGTGAAGTGCCGCCGTAGGGTAGGTCAGTTCACAAGATACATCTAGAATCCTTATCCTTTCGGAACCCAAACCTGATATTAACCTAAAATGGACACCATCCGTAGGGGGACGAAAACAAAACCGTCTCGAGACGCCTTTTGAATCTCACGTTTTTTGACTAACAACGGAGATCGTGGGATATACTGTCGTATATCCCTCTACTACTCACTATTTTAAATATTAAGGTTTCTATCTAAAATATCTCATATTTTATTTTAACTAGTGTGGATAAACTTATGGCGGCTAAATCATAATTCTTATTTACACTAGTTTGTCATAAGTGAGCTAAATCAATTTTAACTATTAAAATTGTGTCACTAATATTTATTAGTCTCTACTAATATATTTACTCTATTAAACTAATTTAATTATAGTTGTATAAGTGAGCTACAATATTTTAACTCTTAAAATACTAGGCACTTAAGGGTCTAAAAACATGGAATTCTAAATGATCAAAATTCAAGTAAATATTTTAATAAATTTTTAGTGTGTCATAAAATCCAATGGTACGTGGAATTGTATCCCGCGTGCAGACTAAATTTTCGTCCATTCGGAATCGGCTATGGAATTTATATCCGGATTTCCATCCTATATACCAATGGAATTTATTATGCACCAATTAAGCCCAATATATTAGAATTCAAATTTTAGACTATAAATCCAATTAATCTAATTAATGATTTCAATGCATATCATTTTCTAACTTAAACATTTTAAATTACGTAAAATCATTATTTTATGTTTATAATGATAATGCATTTATGACATGTTATGGCAAGTAAAATGCATGAGTGAGCACCCTAAGCTATATGCCATGTTATTCAAACAATTCGAAATAAACATACATATAACAAAAAACTATTTTGCATTGACCGGGCTCTTATTTTTCCTATACTAATCTAATTAGTACAAAAGATCCACCAAGGCATTCCTTGCCCTTCAAATCCCGCTCCAAAGTGGTGTTGGCTCCCTTTGCGACTTCGGTGCTCCAAATTACAAAAAAATTGAAACTTTACATTGAAAATTAAAATTACAACAAATATAAACAATGGCCTTATGGCCTTACATCCCAAAACCAAAACCAACTACAAAAATAAGAGCCGGAAAAATTTACGACCAATGCAAAATCCATTCATCACATGAAATAACAAAAACATAAAGTACAAGGTGCTATATAACCATCTATTAGATCGAATCCATATATAACCATCTATTAGATAAAATAAATTTCTTTGGTTAACAGATATTAAAAGAAATTTGTATTTATCTGAGTCTAGTCCTATATGATCTCATCATACAATGTGCCTTTATTCTCATGTCACTACATGAACGATCCCGGATCAAGGTCGTCATACAAGTATAGAATGGACCGCAACTATAGATAAACCACAAATAAAGTACCATTTTTGTTTGCTCTCTATGGACTATTTAGATTACTAACTTCATACTTAAATCCTCTTATGCATCAAACATACACTAAGTCAAAAGGTACAATAGTAATCAAGGTAAACAAGACAATTGGACAATATGCGATATAAATCAAACAACTTTGATAAAATGAATAATACATTTATTATTATTACAATAATCAATTCTGTTTATAATACTTGAAGCTCTAGGACATAAATCCCAACAGGTGAAACTGCTAGGATCTTTCAACTTTGGGGGAAGCTTCCTCTGAATGATGGCGTTGTATTCTTCTGTCAATGCTAATGTCTTGTAATCTCCCAATCTTCACTTTCGTGACATAATATCTTTCATGAATTTGATATAGCTGGGCATTTGTTCCAATGCTTCTGAAAATGGAATGTTGATATGCAGTTTTTTGAAGATCTCTAAGAATCGAGCAAACTGCTTATCAAGTTTATGTTTCTGGAGACGATATGGAAAAGGTGGAGTTGGAGTGAATCTTTCTCGATCATTTTCTTTTGCCTCTTTTTCCTCCATCTGTGGTTCTGCTTCGCTGCTTTCTTTTGGAACTTTCTTAGTAGATGCATTGACTTCAACATCTTTGTTGATTTCAGTACTACTTTTCAAAATGATGGCTTGATATTGCTCTTTCCTTTTGTTCCTTGGATTTGGTTCTGTGTTGCTAGGAATGATTCTTTGCGGTCTGTAACTCTAAACATTGGCCAGTTGTCTCAATTGATTTTCCAATGCCTTTATAGAAGCTGATTGGTTTTGAAACATAACATTAGATGATGTTGCTTGATTTTGAACCACAGCTGCTAAAGAGTCGTATTTTGCTTCTAACTTTTTCAATTGGGCCAGTACTTCTACTATTCCTGGTTATTTTTCATACTCATGGCCTTTGTTCTGCTGTTAGAATCTGGGTGGTGGATTGTTCATTTTCCCTGAATTATTGATCCATGCCAAATTGGGATGATTCCTCCAACCTGGGTTGTAGGTATTGGAATATGGATTGTTCCCATGTCTGTTGAAATTGCTGACATAGTTCACCTTCTTATTATGTTGGTTGTAAGATTCTGCCTCTGGTGCTCCTCCATATGGTGAACTTGTGGATCCAGCATTACCCTGCATGCTAAGAGTTTCCATGAATTTGCAAATCTGATCCAGTTTGGTACTCAATGTTGTGTTGGCTCCTACTTCGTGGATTCATGTTATTCTTTGAATTATGCTCCTTTCTGTTGGCCACAAGGAATTTTTGTTGGCTATTTCTTCAATTAAGTCCCAAGCCTGATCTTCTCCTTTTGCCATTAAAGCTCATCCAGCAGCAACATCTATTGTGGTTCTCATTAGTCCATAAAGTCCATTGTAGAAGGTTTGGACTTGAAGCCATTTTGCAATCTCATTGTGAGGATATTTCTGGAGCAATTCTTTTTACCTTTGCCAAGCTTCGCAGATGGATTCTGAGTCATGTTGTACAAATGATGTGATGTCGTTCCTCAGCTTTGCTGTTCTAGTTGGGGGAAAATATTTTGCAAGGAATTTGGTGGCAAGAGTGTTCCAAGTTGTGATGGAACCTGCTAGTGGTGAATGTAGCCAAGCCTTAGCTTTGTCTTTCAAGGAATATGGGAACACACGCAGTCTCATTGCTTCTTCTTCCGCTCAGTTGTAATTGATGTGCCGCAAACTTCCAGGAAGTTACTAATGTGGGCATTAGGATCTTCAGTTGCACTTCCTCCAAACTGAACTGATTATTGTATCATCTGAATGTATGTTTTGATATCACACGCATTTTCTGGTAAATGAGGAAGTACGATACATGATATGAAGCCGTCAACCACCAGAATAGTTCTGTCTCGAATGGGAGTTGGTGGTGCAACCTCCAAGGGTTCAGGTTCTTGATTTTTCATATTGATAAGTGCTTCTTGGCCTTCTCGTCATTCTTTTCTCAACTGTCTGATTGTTCTTTCAATTTATGGGTCAAGCGGACGGATTTCGAAGCTTATGGTTCTTCTCATGTAGTGTCTGAGAACCTGAAACACAAGCAAACAAAAATAATAATTAAAAAGAAATTAGACACAAGTAAAGTATATAACTCCAAAATTAATAGTAAAATATAAATAAATCCCCGACAACGGCGCAAAAAACTTGATCGGTGTATAAACACACACGTAAAGCAAGCGCACGTATCGCTCAAATAGTATAAAATGTATCGATCCCACGAGGACTTAATACCTAAGCTATCAATTTATGAAACTAAATGTCTACTAGTATCTAATTGATTGATTATTAGTTGGATTGTGATTTTTATCTGAAAACAAGTAATTAAAACAGTGCGAATGTAATTTAAAGGAAAAATCAATATTATAAAACTATCTAGGGTTGTGAATCCTTCCAATATCTTTTAAAGATGAAGTGATTATCTCATGTTTGTGCAATATATTGGTTTATTAACCTGGACACGAAGTTATGCAAAAGCCTCTTCCGATGGTCAGATGTAAGCACCCAAAGTATCCCAATTAACTATATTCCTATGTTAATTAAGAAACTCTGAATTCATTAAGTTTAAGTTCCAATTATGGCTACCCCCGCCCGACAGGTATATTCCTATCCTGCAAGGAAATATACCTAAGAGACATTTACCCCTAGGTGAGATCGTGAACTATTGAGTCTAAGGCTAAACCTAAAATCCATTTTCCAAGTTCATTCTAAGTTTACCAAATCAATCTTATTAATGGTCAGTTAACAAGAAGCATTAAGACTAAGACTCAATAAATAAACAAATATATTACCCAATGCATAAAATAACCAACTTATAAGCCGGTGATATTGGAATTCATCACAATTCTAGATAAGGTATTTAGTTACAACACATATCTAGGATTATTAAAAACTTAAATAAAGAAAATGACGTAAAATAAACTTGAATATTAAAAGGTAAAATAAACAATGAAATAAAATGTCGGGGGTTAGATGATCCACTTTTATTACTTCTAATTTAGAAATCTCTCTTATTATAATAAATAAATTTGCATGACATTACCAACTGACCATATAGGCGGTATCCTGATTTAAGTCAGATTTTTGATTAATTCCAACCGACCATAAAGGCGGTATCCAATTAAGTCAGATTAAAATCAATTTAATTAAGTCCAACCGACCATAAAGGCGGTATCCCATTAAGTCAGGTTTTAAGATAGTTTATATATTATAACTAAGGGAGATTAATCTAAATTATAATAATAAAAGCTTTACCTTTCACCCCAGCAGAGGGAAGTTACCTACTTATACTTAAAAGTAAAATAAGGAAAGATCTATTGCTTAAAATAAAAATTAAATACAAGAAAACTGTAAATAAACAAACAAGATACAATCTTCTTAGTATTCTTATGGAAATCTCCAGAAGAAAGTATGAAAATTTCAAATGAATTTGGCCTCAATTTATAGGCAAAATTTGGCTCTGCGCGTCATGAGGCGTGAAGATTGCGCATTGCGACGCGCCGTTGATTCTTGACATGTGTACGCGGCTCTGACGAGATGATGACATGTGGCTGTCGGCAGAATTATTGGCTCGCCATCGCTACGCGTGAAGGCTTGTGCGTCGGGATGCTGACGTCATGCTAACGCAAGGAATGACTCATGTCGACAGACTGAATTATTGTGCTGACGTGATGATGACGTAAGTGATGACATGTCGTGAGGCTGAATTATTGGCTGACGTCATAATGACATAATGATGAGACATGTGCTAATGTGCGATGACGTGGTGATGATAAGTGTCGGCAGCTCAATAATTGTAGCGTGTCGCGACACAGAGAGTATGTGAGTCGACGCGTGATTCCATTTTTTCCTTTTTTGTCTGTTTTTCGCTGTTTTAGCCCTGATTTGATTCCATTGAGTCCTGAAATCTTATTTATCTCTAAAATAACACAGAATACATCAAAATATTCACAAAACTCGAGAAACTATACAAAATATTAAGTAAAAATGGCGGTAAATATTGATATATATTTCGCTTATCAGTGGTTATTAGGTAAACTGAAGGAGCGACAAAGGTCATATTAGGTACAGTTATAGGAATCGCGTCAGGTACAGCTACATAAATACCGGTGAGGGAAGCTGTCGAAACTATTGGAGGTATAGGTCTAGAAGCCTCATTACCCTCAACAATCGGCGAAACACAAGATAAAGTTATATCCAATCCAGGATCTACCGGATAAGTATGGGGTCTTTCTATACTAATACTCGATATTCTCACGCATCGTCAAACTATCTCTCTCCCATGTTGAGTACCAGTACCACGGCCACGTCCATATATTTTCCTACGGTCACAAAACTACCCTTTTAATACCCTCATCTAATGCAATATGTTTAAATAATCTAAAACCTTAGGCTTTGATACCAAATCTATCACGACCCCCTTCCTAGAGCGGGCCCAACCCTAGAAAGGGGTTCACAGACTTCTTTAGTTCGAGCATTCTATATGTCATATAAATCAAACAAATATGCACAAATATTATATCTTAAATTACAAATTTAGCAAATCTCTGAAAAAACTCTCCAATATTATTGTTTACAACACAAGTCTTAAAAATATGCAAATGATGACTTAAATGTCTGGACCAACCCCAAAAAATAACTATGTCACATGGATCAAATTATGGTACTGTTACTGTTGTGTTTGCGAACTACCTGGAATGTTGGAGAAAAAAAAGGGAGTGAGCTTAAAGATCTCAGTAAGTAAATCATTCATACTCTCAACATGACCTCACCAAAAAAATATGGATATATATATAAGTGTGTGTGTGTATGTGTGTATAAAATATAATATATGAAAATATCATATACTATAGTATCATCTCAAACAATCATCCTACAACCATACAAATATCCATCAAACATGGTTGTTAATCCGAGTCCAGTATGATAGTGGATTTAAACCAATGGGAGAGTACCTCATCACAACTCTCAATGTTTCCTACCATATCAACTCGCATGTATGTGTAAGTGGGTTGAAGCCAATGGGATAGTAACTCATCATAACTCTCAATGTTTTCCACCATATCATCTCGCATAATATCTTATCTGTTGGGGCAGTTGTGGAAACCCTAGGGTCGGATCGGTGCCTTGGGCAGTGAAAATGGGTCTAACCCATGGATATCAAGTATGGTGTAATTTTAAATCATTTAGTGAAATATTATATTCTATTACGAGTGTATATGAAAAACTGGGGCTGAATCGGAGTCCGGAAACTCAAAAACGAAGCAAAACAAAATTCATGTGCGCACAGTGAGCTGAAGCAATTAGGGTATTTTACCCTAATTGCTTCCGGTCTTCCCTAAACACTTCAAAAACACCCAAAATTAATTTTTAATTTCAAAACCAACATCAACACATGTTATAGAATAAAAATCAAGTTTTTCAAAATATCAAATATTTTTCCAAGAACATAAATTTATTTTAAATACGTTTTTGTGTAAATTTTGAATCCAATACACAAACCATTTCAGAATCCCAATTAGAAATGTCTCATGAACAATTCTAGTTCACCTAAAGGTGGTCAAGTGAATCTAGAATAGTAGCCATAGCTCTAAACTTTAATCTAGAGTTTCAAACTCTTATTAATTGTTTCATGTCCAACATGAACATCTTTGACCTAAATTATAAGCATGTTGTGTTTATACTTCTAAAGTATCCTGACACAATTGATTAGCCTTATTCAACATTAAGATATGTGATCATGCATCTAATACACAAATAAACATAGCTTAGGAGAAAATCAAACTTTACATAGTAAGCTTGATGCAAGATCCAATCTACATTTCCTTTTGTTGAAATTGTTGGAGAACCTCCAAGGTGTGCAAGCTTGACTTCAAGATCTAATCTTGTTTCCAATGCTTCCAAGCTTCACTTCAAGATCCAATCTTGATATCTCCTAGATGAAATGTTGTAGAGACCTCACAGGCTTCTCTAAACACTTTTCTAACTTAGGCTAATATCTCTAAGAATTTGCTTATGCTTATTAATTTTCTTGTAATTAAAACCTTCATAAAGCTTGCTATTTATAGCAAAACTTAGGCAATTTTTAATTAATAAAAGTTGTAATAAACTTTTAAGTGGGCTTAATCTAATTTGTCCAAATATGTATAATTAGGTGTGACTAATCTCCATCGTCTCCAACTTTAATTTAATCCAATTAAATCAAGTCAAGGATTAGGAAATGAATTAATTAAATGTTTGCCACCTTGATTTAATCCAATTAAATCAAGCCAAAACCACCTATTATTACATACTTACAATTACCATAATATCCTCAAATGGTAGAGATAATTATGATTTTACACTTAAGCCCTTGTGTAATTATTGAATTAATCCAATTAATTCAATTATGTCAAAGTAAATAATCAATGTTATCCAATAACACTTGATTATCTTAGTTGATAATTATAATATCGAATATTATCTTTTATCAAAAATAATCGGCACTCAAGTGCTCAACGAGTACATTTCATATTGGGACTCTCTAAGTTCAGACACATACGTTCGTCATATAAGTCTAGTTAATATGTATGCAATTCAGCCACCTCCAAATTCGCGAAGAACACGAACGACCTTTCTGATTTATACAAGTCGATGTCATCACATATGTTTAACAATCCCTCCGTTGTAGGCTATCCGAGTTGTGCTTAGGAAACATAGAATATACCGTCAAGTTTCCAAGGCGCACATCTCATATCGACGTGTCCATGATTCTTTACAATTGATGCGATCCACCCTAGGTGATCGGCTTTGGCCAAAGTCTTTAAGAATCGTGACTTTACTCATATGGATACCTAAACCCCTTATGGTACACATACGGGCCGACAGATCCTATCTTGTTTCGAACTTGATTACTGAGTGCATCGGTCCACACCCAACGAACATCTAGAGGCCAGACCATGAAATGTTTCTGACATACATAGCATCAAAGTGTGGAGGATCTCACACAAAATCAATGGTATCCTATAGTCAAAGGATTACATATGCTACTCGACTCGAGAAGATTCCTATTGACAGTGGTGTGTACTTCCAACTATTAGGAATCGCATGTGAGTCATTCAGTATTCGCTTCAACGAATACCCACATGTCTATACGAGTTTCCAAAACTCATGGTACATCGGGTTAAACCATTGGAACTCTAATTCCAATATAAGACATATGCTAGTCTTCTAGGTTATAGGAATTCGACCGTATTCCAAAACCAACGACTAGGAATATTTACTTTAAGAATAATTTACACTTGGTGTCAGGACTATTATAAGGTCGATGTCATTCTCAGCATATCTATCAATCTAATACGCATAATGACAATACCATTATAAAGATATGAAATGAAAAATGTAGTTATTTTATTAATAAATAATAAAATGTACAATTCAAATTGACACTCCAAGCACAAACTCCATCATTATCACATATCATCTCATCTCTGACCACTATTAAACAAAACTCGACAGCATAACATAACAACACACATCATCCAATACAACCACATCTCACTTTTATTCATCAATCTCATTTCAATAATCATGAATTCATATTTTTCATGCTTTTAATTAACTCAATATAATATCTCCACAAATATATATATATAACCATCAATCAACAAACAATTATGTTGGATCATTGTGCATTGTACTTACCTCAATCTACGCAAAAGTCCTTAATAAGTCTATATCCTCGCTAAGAATCTGGAAAATATAAAATTACGATCAGGTCCTTCAATTTTTTTCAAAATTATGATTTTATCCCTAAACTTTCTAAATTTTTATTTTAGTCCCAAAACTTTTCTACTATATTGGTGAGAGCTAAAATACGATGGTTATCGATGATCTTGACTCATTTCTCAACAACCAAAGATCCGATTTAGACAAATGAAGTGTCCAACTAGTGTGATTTATATTTACACAACCTAATATAGATATAAACAGATCATAATTGAGGACTTATTTATTTATTTTTTTAAATTTGCTAGACTTAAATATGGGAATACAAAAATAATACACTTGAAACTTTTACTTAAAGTTTATTTATATCATTACTCTATGGGAATAATATTATCAAATGAGTAGTTTAGAAAAAGACTCATAGCGGAAGCCGCAGTTTGTATTTTTTTTTTTTTTTTTTTTAACCTAATCAATTTGTACAACTCTCATCAACTAATTGAGATTACCCAAATATCACAAGTATCCGAAACATCATCATATATTATATACAACCATCAAAGTACTGTCTACAAACTAATTACTTAATAAAAGGGAAAAATACAAAACATAATACAACAGTAAAGCTGAATACACAGAGAACAAGCCCACAAGTACAAATGGCTTATTTAAGTACAGTGGTGGTGTCCTGGAAGCTTCTCTTTGATCTTCTCCACAACTCCTTTCTTCTCGTGGTGCTGCTCCCCGGTAACATTATAACCACCAGGAGTTGTGGTTGGGCTTATCTGTGAGCTTTCGTCTTTGTGTCCAACACCCGGCAGCTTCTCCTTTATCTTCTCCTTTAATCCCTTCTTCCTCCTCCTCCTCCCACCTTGCCCATCATCCTCGGACTGCATGAATATTTGCACATCATAAATATCATATCATTATCACAAAATCAAATAATCTAAGTGGCCCCAATCACTCACCATGTCCTAAAATCATCAAAATTTAGGCAGTTTATAGTTTTTAAAATATGTGACTTTTTTTAGCCGCTTGGATCTGAGCTTGAGGTTTGGATTCGAATTCCAGAAATACATTTTTTTTTGTACAATTAGGGTTACCATTTAAGAGTGATTTGGCATTTCTTAACGATTTAAAAAAAAAAATCGACTCACAAAGATAAAATTGAGATTTTTATATAAAAATACCATTATTATTATTATTATTAAATATGTTATCTGAAATTTGTTAAATATATCATATTTCGATTACGTGCAATATATGGGAAGTCCAATGAAACAACTTACGGAGCTGGAGCTTGACGAGCTTCCAGAACGATGAAGGCCATGAAGCCCCCCACCTAAGCCGGTGCCAGCGGCAGGTGTGCCACCGTGACCCCGCATACCTGTGGTGGTGGCGGCGGCAGCAGCAGTGTGATGAACTGGGTTGCCATACGCATCTGTTTGCACAACTGGGTTGCCATACTCGTCTACTTGGCGATTCGTGTCCTCATCATATCCGGGAATTCGTTCAACTGCACCGTACTGATTCTGAAAATGCGCCATTCTCAATCAAGCTAGTTATGTATTATCAGAACTTGCTAGTGCTGTTTATATAATAATGTATAGGGAATTCAAAGATGAACGTGCATGTCACCTGATTGCTTATACATGTGCCACGTTCAATTCATGAAATTGCCACGCTACTCCTACTAATATTGAAGCTTTGCGTGGTGCTATTCGGAAGCTGACATGTGTCTCTGGGTCGGTTTAAGATAGTTTTTGTCATTGCTTTTACATGGATTCAAGCGGCTTCTGTGTGGGGGATGCATTAAGCTTTAAGCAGTATTTTAAAATCCAAACTGGACCATCCGGTTCGATCGTTTGAACCGGGATTTGGTCTACAGTATGAGTGAGTCCTTTAGTCCGAGGAGTATTTGAATCGGTTTCAAACCCGCCGAATCGATTGGTTCAATTACTGATCTGGTGATTTAATCCAGATTCAACCGATTTTTGAGCCGATTTTTTTATTATTAATTTTGGTTTTTTTATTATTATTTTTTTTTTTGTAAAACACATAGTTAATTAGTGACCATGAGTTGACCCCTAGTTGACTCCTGATTCGATCTTTGACCCTTACCCTCTCGTCATCTCGTGTAATGGATCAAGCTGGGTTTTAAAACACTGGCTTTAAGAGTTCCGTGGGTTTGAGACGAAACGACCAATTATATATCTTGTACATAAAGAAAAATTATACTAGTCTCATGCCCATGCGTTGCACGATTCAACCTAAATTATTAGTTTATTTTTAATTATATTTGAAATTTTATTTTTTTAGTAACCAAACAATTAGTTTGAGAGTTTTCTATACTAAATCGAATAATTTATATTGTTTAATTAAAGGTCTATATAAAGTATTGTCTTGAATTGTATTTTGAAATTGACATTTTTTTAGAACGAGGTGTTGGTTTGGCTTCTTTAACTTACGATCTTTCAATAAAATTTAATAACATAAAATTGAAGGTTGTTTGGTAGAAAATCAAGCATCTGACACGTGGCCAAATGCACCACGTGTTAGTGTTCCTAGAACATGCCAATGATCTCTAAGAGTGATTCGTGTGTGAATATATCAAAGAGAGTTGCGGAAATTACTTACTTTGATTGGATGAGTTTCAAAAATTTTCTTTGTTGTGTAGAAGCTCCAAGCCTTCAAATTGAATTACAAACTCTAGGATTAGTTTCCCTATCACCTTCATTTGTCTCTTTAAAGTGCTAGCTTTGTAGAATTTTGCAACAAAATTCCATGGGAGAGAAAGCAAGGTCACGGTTTTGTGAAGAAAGAGAAGAGTGAATAGTAGTCCAACTTGTTTCCAAAACTAAATTGACTTCTTTATATATTAGGTTGAGTGTTGGTTTAGGTTTGAGTGTAGAAAAAGCAATCCAAGCTTTCACTCAACAAATTACCAAATTTCATCAAATGTCAAACACATTGATGTAAGTTGGTGGGCCCCACTTTAAATTCCAAATTTAAGTCGGACAATCCAACACGCAACTTCGCTCGGGCCCGGGTTCGTTTAATTCAGAATTAAACGGATTTTCTGTTGCGACTGAATTAAATCCAATTTAATTAAATAATAATGCCTAGCAAAATTATTACGGAAGTCGCTCGCGAATTAATTCCAAATTAATTCTTTCGCTTGAATTAAATCCAATTTTAATTCTGTGTTGAAATCTGATTTCAATTAATATATCCGATAAATTATTTTAGCCCAAATAAATAAATTAAATAGAAAAAAATCAATTTAACTATTAAATTTATTTTACCGATTAATTCCAAATTAATCTCGTTCTCTCCTCTCGACGAATTTAATCCCAGATAAATTCTCGACGTAATTAATCCCAGATTAATTCTTTCTTTGTTAATTAATCCCAGATTAAATCTTTCCGTAATTAATCACAAATTAATTTTCTCTCTCATAATAAATCTCAGATTAATTCTGATCTAGTCAAATCTCATCGGTGAATCTTTGGGAAGCGACCCAAGAGATCCATGGATATGTTGGCAGTAAATACGGTCATCAGACTATCCGAACAAGTGCGTACCCGGTATCAC
The DNA here is from genome assembly GCA_019454045.1 of Zanthoxylum bungeanum. Taxonomy (NCBI): domain Eukaryota; kingdom Viridiplantae; phylum Streptophyta; class Magnoliopsida; order Sapindales; family Rutaceae; genus Zanthoxylum; species Zanthoxylum bungeanum. Next base: position 22,546 of record SKCR01010077.1, read on the forward strand.
GTTCTTACCGATTTACAAGACATGGTTGGCTTCTAGCAAAGCATCGTGCTTATCCAATTCTCTAGAAATATTCTTTAAAAGAATATATAATCTTTATCAGACATAGTATACTAAGTATTGCGTATAACGATCCAGTATCGAATGTCACATGCTAGGCCTGGGGCTGGAATTGTGTCTGTCCCGTACGAATCATATATCATATCACTGGCAATTAGTCTCTATAATCGGATAATCATGACCTAGTCATATTATCCCGATGACTGCAATACTTAAGAGTACCAGTTTCGTATCCCTGCGTGATCATCATCTCCATATGACTGAAGTGATACTTCCATCTTGACATCACACCCAATACACTATGATTCTCAGTATACCCAGAAGAGGCGTACACAGAACCTGTTAAAGCCCCGGACGACTAAAACCAAAGTATACTGATTGTCGCAAGTATTAGCGATGCAAGTCTCAGGTTAATACCAAATACACCTACCCTGATTCGGATTCACATAAACACATAGTCATACTACCAATGAGATTCTGAGGGGTCTATCCAGAGCGAAGCTGTTCACGTACCATCGATAAACAGAACCTCATATCACACTTGCATAAGTATCATATACTTAAATATATGAGAACTATGTCATTAAGCTTCCATAACGCGCACAAGTGTAATACTAGCCTATTCCGCATTATCGATGTTCAATCTCGATAATACTACGACTAGGGATATTTAATGATTAAACCTTTCGTGGATTAATATTGTCTCATATCTTATTAATCTGGTATTAATCATATGGGCTTTTATCATTTATATATCCAGGTAATCCAATTACAAATGATAAAAGAGCAATTTTCTTTGTCACATAGTTAATTTTATACAAGAACATCATGTTCTTTACAAAATAGTGATGCTATGGGTCATAATTGTCCAACAATCTCCCACTTGGCCTATAGCCAATCACTCAAGTGTCTAACACCTGAACTATGTACGGGTCGTTCATGCTTATGCTGAGATATCGCTTTCGCCAGCAGATTTACAAGGTTATCATCTGATGCGATTTATTCGATCATCACATCGCCACGATGTATGATCTCACGAATCAGATAAAACCGTCGAAGTATATACTTGGATCGTTGATGAGACCGTAATTCTTTAGCCTGTGTAGCCTGTGTTGTAGCTTAGCTGAGCTGCTAACAGAACTACTCCTAATCTAATTAGGAATTTTATAGATCCAAAATGCTTCATCTGCTGCCTCAGCTGCAGCAATATATTCCGCTTTTGTTGTTGAATTGGCAACGGTATCTTGCTTGGAAGATCTCCAGCTCATTGTTCCGTTGTTCAAATAAAATATGTACCTTTATTGTGACTTATAGTCGTCTTTATCGGTTTGGAAACTTGCAACGGTGAATCCAGTCACCTTAAGTTCTCTGTCTCCATTAATTAAGAAAGCATCATTAGTTCGTATAAGATACTAAAGGATGTTCTTAACATCAATACAGTGACCATCACCTGGATCGGCCTGATTGTGACTCCAAATGCTCAAAGCATATGAGACACCAGGTCGCGTACATGTCTTTCAATGTACGAGTTCTCGGAGAGTGCCAACAACTTTTAGATCTATCCCAGTAGATCTTTATTCCTAGAATAAAGGTTGTCTCTCCCAAGTATTCCATGGAGAATTTTAATGAAAGCCAAGTTATCACCGATGGTTAATATGGGAATGTTATTTCCAAGAAATAATACATCATCAATCTATAGGACATCTAATGTCAGTACGCTCCCACTAACCTTCTTATATACACAAGAATCATCTTCGTTTTGAATGAAACCATATTGTAATATGATCTCTGTTGGGTTCTCTAAGAACTAGCCAAGATCAATTAAGCATAAAATTTGTGTGAATAATCAAAGTAAGTTGTGGAAAAAGTACTCACATCGATCGGTAATGAGGATGTAACTAATGTGACAAAGTTGACTAGTAATGTGACTTGTGGGTCATACTTGATTCAAAATCCGAGTGGGCCCGCAAACATATTCCGGGCTTAGGTTCATTAATTCCGAATTAACAAATTTTTCGTTGCGACGTAATTAAATCAAATTTAATTAAATAATTATGCCTGGCAAAATTACTATTAAAGTCGCTCGTGAATTAATTCCAAATTAATTCATTTGCCCGAATTAAAATCCAATTTTAATTTCGTTATGAAATCTAATTTCATTTAATATATCGAATATATTATTTTATCGATTAATTCCAAATTAATCGTTTTCTCTTCTAAAAGAATTTTATCCCAGATAAATTCTTACCGTAATTAATCCTAGATTAATTTTCTCTCTCTTCTAATTAATCTCAGATTAATTATGTTCGAGTCAGACGTCATCGGTGAATCTTCGGGAAGCGACCCATGAGATCCCTGGATATGTTGGCAGTAAATCCGGTCGTCGGACTATCTGAACACGTGCGTACCCGGTACCACGTTCTTACCGATTTACAAGACATGGTTGACTTCTAGCAAAACATCGTGCCTATCCAATTCTCCATAAATATTCTCTTAAGGAATATGTAATCTATGTCAGACGTAGTATACATAGTATTGCGTATTGCGATCCAGTATCGATATCACATGCTAGGCCTGAGGCTGGAATTTTGTCTGCCCCGTACGAAGTATATAGCGGATCTCTGGTAACTAGTCTCTATAATCGGATAATCATGACCTAGTCATATTATCCCGATGACTGCAATACTTAAGAGTACTAGTTCAGTATCCTGCGTGACCATCATCTCCATATGACTGGAGTGATACTTCCATCTTGACATCACACTCAATACACTACGATTCTCAGTATACCCAGAAGAGGCGTACATGGAACCTGTTAAAGCCCCAGACGACCAAAACCAAAGTATATTGATTTTTGCAAGTATTAGCGATGCAAGTCTCAGGTTAATACCAAATACACCTACCCTGATTCGGATTCTCATAGACACATAGTCATACTACCAATGAGATTCTGATGGGTCTATCTAGAGCGAAGCTGTTCCCGTACCATCGGTAAACATAACCTCCTATCGCACTTGCATAAGTATCTAATACTTAAATATATGAGAACTATATTGTTATGCTTCCTCAACGCGCACAAGTGTAATACTAGTCTATTCCGCATTATCGATGTCCAGTCTCGATAATACTACGACTAGGGATATTTAATGATTAAACCTTAGTGGATTAATATTGTCTCATATGTTATTAATCCGGTACTAATCATATAGACTTTTATCATTTATATATTTTGGTAATCTAATTACAAATGATAAAATAGCAATTTCCTTTGTCACATAGTTTATTTGTATAACGACACCATGTTCTGTACAAATAGTGATGCCATGGGTCATAATTGTCAAACAATCTCCCACTTGGCCTATAGCCAATCACTCAAGTGTCCTGCACCTGAACTATGTACGGGTCGCTCAAACTTCTGCTGAGAAACAACTTTCATCAGCGGATTTGCAATGTTATCATCTTATGAATTTTATTCAATCATCACATCACCACGATGTATGATCCGAACGAATCAAATGAATTAGTCGAAGTTCATACTTGGATCATTGATGAGACCATGATTCTTTAGCCTGTGTTGTAGCCTAACTCAGCTGCTAACAGAACTACTCCTAATCCAATTAGGATTATATAGATCCAAAGTGCTTCTATTACTGCTTCAGCTGCAGCAATGTTCCGCTTTTGTTGTTTATTCGGCAACAGTATCTTGCTTGGAAGATTTCCAGCTCACTGTTCCGTTATTCAAACTATATAATACCCTTATTACGACTTATAGTCGTTTTGTCAGTTAGGAAACTTACAACGGTGAACCCAGTCACTTCAAGTTCTTCTTCTCCATAGCTTAAGAAGGCATCCTTAGTTCATCTAAGATACTTAAGGATGTTCTTAACATCAATCCAGTGACCATCATCTGGATTGGCCTGATTGTGACTCTAAATGCTCAAAACATATAAGACACCGGGTCACGTACATTTCAAAATGTACGAGTTCTCGGAGAGTGCCAACAACTTTTAGGTCTATCCTAGTAGATCCTTATTCCTAGAATAAAGATTGCATCTCCCAAGTAGTCCATGGGGAATTTTCATGAAAGCCAAGCTTTCACCGATTATTTAATATGGAATATCATTTCCAAGGAATAATATGTCATCAATGTATAAGACAATCATTGTCAGTGCGCTCCCACTAACCTTCTTATATACACAAGAATCATGTTTGTTTGAATGAAATCATATACCATTATGATCTTATCAAAACGTTGGTTCAAAGAACGCAATGCTTGCTTCAATCCATAAATGGATCGATTTAACTTGCAAACCTTGTTTGCATGTTTCGGCACGATAAAGCCGTCAGGATATTGTAAACATCCTCCAAAAGGTTTCCGTTAAGGAAAACGGTTTTGATGTTGATGAGCGGAAAATATATCAATATTTACCGCCCCTTTTACTTAATATTTTGTTTAGTTTCTCGGGTTTGATGAACGTTTTGATATGTTTTATTTTATTTTACAGATAAAATAATATCGGGACTCAATGAAATCATTTAGGACGAAATGTGGGTCAATTAAGGGCAATTATTGGACTTGATATTTTAATTTTGGAGATTGGAAACTTGAAAGGGCGTTTTGACAAAGTGCAGTTTTGGAAATTCCAGTTTTACGCATCTGTCGTATTTTGGGCATAAAGTCTTACTCCGATATCGGATTGAGCTGATTCAAGTGCCAGATTAAAGAAGATGCAAATATCTACAACTGGGAAAGAGAAAATATTTCAAATTCTGATGATTTCATGACCGAAATTGATGAACCATCCAGAAGTGTGTAATTATTATAGTCATTATCAATCATTTTCAAAGCAAAATATAAATTAATAAATAGTTAATAAAAATTATCAAATCACCACCAAACAAGATAAGCAATTAGTGGAGCAATTATTGATTTGGTGGAGTAATTAGTGGAGAAATTAATAATGGATTTGGTGGAGAATTTGATGGATGATTTGATGGAGGCAAAATTTTGCCTATAAATACCAAGCCATTTCATTTGTAAAATTCATACTTTCTTCTTTGAAATTCCTTAAGAATAAATAAGAAGATTGTATCTAGTTTGTTTATTTTCAGTTTTCAGTAATTAATTTTCTCTTTCGCACTTTCTTTTCTTTACTTTTCAGTTTTTACTTTCCGTAATTTACTTTTACGCACAAACATTTTCTTACTTTACTTTTTCAATTTTTATTTTTCAAGCAATGAAGAGGTAATTCCCCCTTGCTGGGGTAAAATGTAAAACTTTTATTATTGCTATTTAGATTAATCTCTCTTAATTATAATATATAAACTATTGAAAACCTGACTTAATGAGGATACCGCTATATTGGCCGGTTGGTAATTAATTATAAATTGGTTCTAACCTGACTAAGTATGGATACCGCCTGGTTGGTCGGTTGGTAATTAATTATTAATTTGACTTAATCAGAATACCGCCTTTATGGCTGGTTGGTAATTATCACGCAAAGTTAATATATTATATTAAGAGAGATATATAAAATAGTAGTAATAAAAGTTGATCCTCTAACCCCAACATTTTCTTTTATTGTACTTTTACTTTATTTACTTTTAGCAATTTACTTTCAGTAATTTTCTTTTACTTTTTTTTTTACTTTTACTTTTACTTTTACTTTTCACATTTTTTTACTTTTCAGCAATTTACTTTTCAGTATTTAATTTTCAGTATTTACTTTATGTCTTTTATTTTATTTAAGTTTTACTAGCCCTAGTTATATGTTAGTTATCTATGGTTGTGATGAATTCTAATATCACCGGTTTTAAGGGATTATTTTATAGTTTGGGTAATTTAAGGGTTTACTTATTAAGTCTTAAGCTTAATGCTTCTTGTTGTATGATCACCAATAAGATTGATGTGATAAATCTAAAATGAACTAGACATAAGGATTTTAGGTTTCAGCCTTAGACTTAATAGCCCACGATCTTCTTTGAGGATAGATAACTCTTTAATAGATTTCCTTACAGGATAGACATATACCTGTCGGGCGGGGGTAGCCATAATTGGAACTTAAACTTAATGAATCCAGATAATTTGGTTGACATAGATATATGGTTCAATTGGGTTAAACTGGGTATTTGCGTCTGACCATCGACATAGGCTTTTGCATAATTTTGTGTTCCAGGTTAGTAAACTGATTTATTACACAAACATAAAATAATCACTTCATCTTTTAAAAGATATTAGAATGATTCACAACCCTAGATCTTTGTGTCTTTTGTTATTTTCCTTAGTATTTTCTTTTATCTTTTATTTATTATTTATTTATTTAGCAAATCTACAATCAACCAAATCAATCAAGCAATCATTCTCTTCCCCCTCAATTAGATATCTGTAAATAAATAGATTCAATAATTAATAACAACAATAGGAATTAAGTCATCGTGGGATCGATATTTTTATACTACTTGAACGATACGTGCGCTTGCGTTATACGTGTGTGTTTACGCGGTCAGATGTCCATTTGCCATATTTCATAAATGAAATATACAGCATTAGCAAGCATTATCCAAATGGATTTAATCATGGCAATAGATGAAAAAAAATCCTTCGTAGTCGACACTATGTCGTTAACGATACATTTTCTATATAAGACTAGTTGTATACATTTGTATGTTGTCATCCATGTATGTCTTTCTTGAAGACTCATTTAGTACCAACAGGCACAATGTCTTCTAGTACATCAACCAGTGTCTAAACTTGGTTGTATACATGGAATCCATTTCGGACTTCATGGCACTTTGCCATAAAAGGAGTCGATACCTTGTATCACTTCCTCATACGTAGCCGGTTCATCTTCCTTAATAAGATTAATATCTACATGAGGTGAGATCATAAACTCATACCTCCCAGGTTGTTTTCTGACTCTCTCTGACTTACGTGGTTCTTGTGTATTCGAATATTATTGGTACAGTTTCATCCTTGATGAACTGTTGGTGTTCCATGAGGACTCGGTGCCTGGAACAGTATTACTCCGATTTTCATCGAGTTTTACTTTCCTCCCACTTACCACTGCATATATGAACTCCTCTTAGGAAAATCGCATGGAGAGCAACAATTATATTGTTCTATAGTGAGTTGTATAAGTACTATACTTTGGTTTCGTTAGGACAACCAATTACAAATAGGCACTTATCCGATTTGGGTTCTAATTTGGTACCTTCCAAACATATGCCAGAATTCTCAAATCTTCAGAAATGAGAAATCTGGTTTCTTTCATGTTCATATCTAATATGAAATTTGTCTAACATATTTTCATGAAACCTTATTCAAAATAAGTATTGCACTGTTTAACGTTTATCCCTTGAAGGAAATTGGTAGCTCAGAGCGACTCATCATTAACCTTATCATGTCCAACAAAATTCGATTTCTCCGTTTGGACACACCGCTCAATTGAGGTGTTCCGGGAGGAGTCCACTGTGAAAGAATACTATACTCTTTCAGGTAATCGAGAAACTTATTGCTTAAGTATTTTCCACCAAGGTCTAACCGTGACGGTTTAATACTTTAGACGGTCTGTCTGTTTACTTCGTGTTGAAACTCTTTGAATTACTCAAAAGTTTCCGATTTATGTTTCATTTGAAACACATAACCGTAACGCGATGTTACATCCGTAAAGGTTGTGAAGTATTCATATCCTCTTCTAGCCTAGCTAGATATGAGCCCACTTACGTCACTATGAATGAGGGCTAACAGATCGGTGGCACTTGCACTTTTACCAAGTAAAAGGTATTTTAGGCACTTTGCCTAATTAACTAGATTCATAAACATCATTTGAATTAGAATCAAATCTATCCTAGTATCCACTCTTCGAAAGTGTGGATATACGAGTCTTGTTTAATATGTCTCATACAACAATGCCACTTTTAAGTCTCAACAGATTAATTCAGTTTAAGCTATTTGTTTTTCATATTATATGTTTGAGATTTGTTTATATTCAAAATATAAATAATGTTATTCACATTTAATGTGTATATCTCAATATCATCTTTATAAACAAAACACTTAGTGTTCTAGAATATAAAGGTATACTTGTAACGAGTTATACTTGATATAGAGATAATGTTTCTAGTAAAACTAGGTACATTGTAACAGTTTCCTAATTTAAGTACATGCCCAAAGGGCAATTCCAAAACTTAGGTTTCTACGGTTAAAACAGCGACTCTCGTCCCGTTTCCAACTCATAGTTCGATCTCAACTGAAGCCAGTCTCCTGCTAATCAGCAGATCCCGCACATCAGTACATATGCTTATGTACCACATCCAGTATCTAAAATCCAATTTTGAAACTGGTAGTGAATATGTTTATGACAAACATACTTGAAGCCGGAGCCTTGCCCCGCCTTCACTTCCTTCATGTCTGTCTTGTCCATACGGCAGTCACGCTTCCAGTGACCTCATTTGCCACAGTTTAGGCAGACATCTTGGGATATGTCATTTGTCTTCCTAGAAGACTGTGACGATTTTGCCTTTGCCCATTATAGAAGCTCTGGCTCTGCCTCCTTGAGCATAGCCATCAACTCTCTAAGAGTTTTTCTCTTGGTTTATAATGAACTTGCCCCAGCATTCGGGCAGAGACTATAAGATCAAAACTTTGGAAGTATCGGCCACATAGGTAATGCCCAGCTAACCTAGCTGATCGATGACAACAATCATCTGTGACACCTTGTGCTCATCAGATGTACCCTCTGACATGCATGAGAGAAAGAGCATCTTTTGTAATTCGTACTTCTAAGATCTAAGTATAGATATATGAAGATCCTTCAATTTCAATATCATACTATAATGATCTAATCTTTAGTTCTGACGAAGAAATTAAGGAGTCATTGCGGCAAGCATAACGGATTGAGCACTAAAGTTATCATCACCATGAGACTTCCAAAGCTCATGCTCTACTATTTGCTAACTTCGGGCTCAGGCCCGAGATGTCACTCTATCAAATAAAGTAATTTCTCGGTTCCCAGGACTATTCTGAGGTTCTAATCCCAATTTGAAAAATTGAAGCCGCTTAAAGACATTTTCACCCAAGATTATGTTTTAAACGCTAATCTTTCAGTTATCTTGATTTCAATAGTCCAACAATCCAATCAATGATTTTGACAACAATCGAATATAATGATTACTATAGTCTAACTATATAATCAATTATAATTGATCGGTTATATTCAAATGTGTTGATTACTATAATCCAATTATATAACCAACTACAAATGAAGTAGTTTGAATACAGTCCAACTGTTTAATTAAAACAACAATTGAATATTAGTCCAACTAATATATATAAATTTTTAATGACGAAAAAGAAATGAGCGCGTATTGGCAAGTATCTAAACGAAATTGCAAATTTAATACTTGCCTCCCACTATTTTTCGGCGAGCCTCTAACCCTCTGTGGAGTACTCGGGAAACCTAGTTTCCTAGTGGGCTAGGATCCTGTTAAATAACACACAACCTTGACTTTGGCCAACAAGCTGTATGATATTTAACTAGGTAGATCTTTAAGATCAATTGAATCTCATCCAATTCCTAGATCCAGTAGGTGGACTTCCAAGTCCGAAACATATATCCAATATATGCCAATATATCCGATATATTCCCTAACTTTTTCCTCTAAATCAACTAAGTCTTGGTTTTGACTCAACAAGCTTAATGATTCTAGTTAAGCGTGACCCATTGACAATGGAAAGCTTCGTAATCGAGGTCGATGAACAAGAAGTGACCTTGACTTTGGCCAAGAAATCACAACATGCCCAAGGCGTACGATATGGAACAAAGCTTTCATGATTCAAACACATCCGCGATGGACAATTGTCTTGACTTTGGCCAACAAACTAGTGCCAATCTTGGATATTGAGAATGAATCACTCAATGGAAGGAAAACGCTTAATATTTGTTGAGGGTTTTTCGCGTAAATTGGCAACCAATTTATTATCTTTGATTAGGTCTCATCATACACCCTTAAGCATGCATTCTAAAAGCATAATAAGGCGCAATAAATAAATTAATAATGATATGCGGATGGATATCTCACAAATTATTCCTAGAACAAATCACTCTCTTTCCTCTCTCCCGCTAGCACTATTCATACTTCAACCCAATTACATAATACTTCTAAAGAAACCTCATTTACATTGAGGGGAATAGGTGAGAAGAGAATTACAAAGAGTCAAGAGATAAAGGCTGGACACGCATGTCCAATTTAATAAATTCTAAATTTATTACAATAATTTCCAAAATTGCCCTCACCCATCTAATTTCCATATGATATACATTATTATACAATACATCCATGTATTCACACAAATCATGTTATTCAATCAATCTAATCCAATTAATTAACCTTTGAATTAAGTGATCATCCAATGTTCAAACAACGATTTGATTTGCGCGAGTCCAACTCGTTTAAGAATAAATACTCAAAGTGCGAATTCTTGAATTATATCGAACTAAAATTTTAAATCCGATTTAATTTGTATTCAATACTAATTCTTTATTTAATTTCAAATTAAATAATTACACTTTAATAATGTGCCTTTACGACTTAGATTCTAAATCTAATCTTAATGGGTCTAAAATCCCAATTAACATCCAATGTCAATTTAATTAAAGTCCAATAAGCTTTCAATTAATTTATTAAAGCATTGACTTTGGCAACCAAAGTCCAATAAGGAATCACCATTTGCCACAAAATTAATTTTGGCCCATTAGGCCCAATTAATTGTTTAAAGGCCCATTTATTATATTTGGGCTTTATGGAAATGGTTTTAGGCCCAATTGGATCCAACCAATTATCCTAAACCAAACTTGACCTAACCAAGCCCATTAAGCCCAAATACAACAACATTAGCCCAATTCAAAATTAAAGGCTAATTTATTTAATCACAATAATCCAAATATTACAATTATTTAATTAAAGTGTATTAGCTACAATTAATTAGTTAAATTAATATTTCCAAAACACCAATTACACTAATTAATCATGCTTTAATTAATCAACTTATGTCCAACACAAATTGAAGCAAAATCAATCCCAATATGTTCATTAAGCTCACGGTAATATGGTAATTTTTTCATTAATTTTGATTTCAATCCAATTAAATCACAAATCAATTTATCTATTCATTTTAAACACATCCAATAGTTTAAAAATCAAAATCACCATGAGCTAAGGGTTCCAAGTCATTCGGCCAAGCATATGGAATTACGGGAAATTTTATCCAATTCAATTTCTCAATTCCTAAAAAGCACAAATCTAATTTAACATCATCCAAGCTCAACCAAAACCTCAATTTGAAGAAATCATGCATAAATCATAAAAGCCCAAATTAAAGTCTATGAACCCTAATTCATTTCATTCTTAATTTAGGCTCTGATACCATTGTTGGGTTCTCTAAGAACTAGCCAATATCAATTAAGCATAAAATTTGTGTGAATAATCAAAGTAAGTTGCGGAAAAAGTACTCACATTGATCGACAATGGGGATGTAGAGATAACAAAATTTTCCAACCTTTGTGTTATGCTCCAAGCTCTCCTTTGTATGAATGATGAGCTCCAAGCTTTGATTCTTGAATGACCTCATTAGTGTGCTAGCACTTGAGATTTTGAAGTAAAAAATCAAGAATGTGAAGCCAAGCTTCACGCCATTTTTGAGAGAAAATGAAGCCATATTTTCGGCCAAAGAGAGAAGAATGAGAGAGTTATGTTGACTTGTTTAATTTTCAAAAAATTAAAAGACATATACCAAATCAAAGTTTGGTAAAAGTCTTTCAAGCCTTTCACACTTGTGTGTTTTACACACAATCAACTACTAATAACTTCCATCAACCTAAAGTGACAAAGTTGACTAGTGATGTGACTTGTGGGTCCCACTTGATTCAAAATCCGAGTGGGCCCGCAAACACATTCCAGGCTTAGTTTATTAATTCCGAATTAATGAATTTTCCGTTGCGACGTAATTAAATCAAATTTAATTAAATAATTATGCCTAGCAAAATTACTATTAAAGTCACTCGCGAATTAATTCCAAATTAATTTGTTTGCCCGAATTAAAATCCAATTTTAATTCCGTTATGAAATCTAATTTCATTTAATATATCGAATATATTATTTTAATCGATTAATTCCAAATTAATCGTTCTCTCTCTTCTAAAAGAATTTTATCCCAGATAAATTCTTGCTGTAATTAATACTAGATTAATTTTCTATCTCTTCTAATTAATCCCAGATTAATTATGTTCGAGTCATACATCATCGGTGAATTTTTGGGAAGCGACCCATGAGATCCCTGGATATGTTGGCAATAAATCTGGTCGTCGGACTATCCGAACATGTGCGTACCCGGTACCACGTTCTTACCGATATACAAGACATGGTTGGCTTCTAGCAAAACACTGTGTCTATCCAATTCTCCAAAAATATTCTTTTAAGGAATATGTAATCTATATCAGGCATAGTATACATAGTATTGCGTATTGGATCCATTATTGATATCACATGCTAGGCCTAGGGCTGGAATTGTGTCTACCCCTTACGAAGCATATATCAGATCTCTGGTATTTAGTCTCTATAATCAGATAATCATGACCTAGTCATATTATCCCGATGACTGTAGTACTTAAGAGTACTAGTTCTGTACCATGCGTGATCATCATCTCCATATGACTGGAGTGATACTTCCATCTTGACATCACACCCATTACACTACGATTCTCAGTATACCCAGAAGAGGCGTACAGAGAACCTGTTAAAGCCTCGGATGACCAAAACCAAAGTATACTGATTGTCGCATGTATTAGCGTTGCAAGTCTCAGGTTAAGACCAAATACACCTACCCTGATTCGGATTCCCATAAACACATAGTCATACTGCCAATGGGATTCCGATGGGTTTATCCAGAGTGAAGATGTTCCCGTACCATCGGTAAATAGAACCTCTTATCATACTTTCATAAGTATCCAATACTTAAATATATGATAACTATGCCGTTATGCTCCACAACGCGCACAAGTGAAATACTAGTCTATTCCGCATTATCGATGTCCAGTCTCGATAATACTACGACTAGGGATATTTAATGATTAAACCTTAGTGGATTAATATTGTCTCATATCTTATTAATCTGGTACTAATCATATGGACTTTTATCATTTATATATCTTGGTAATCTAATTACAAATGATAAAATAGCAATTTCCTTTGTCACATAGTTTATTTGTACAACGACATCATGTTCTGTACAAATAGTGATGCTATGGGTCATAATTGTCAAACAATCTCATCAAAATGTTGGTTCCAAGAACACAATGCTTGCTTCAATCCATAAATGGATCGAATTAACTTGCAAACCTTGTTTGCATGTTTTGGTATGACAAAACCGTCAGGCTGTTGTATAAAACATCCTCCAAAAGGTTTCCATTAAGGAAAGTGGTTTTGACGACCATTTGCTATATTTCATTATGAAATATGCAGCAATAGAAAGCATTATCCGAATGGATTTAATCATGGCAACAGGTAAAAGGTTTCGTCGTAATCGACACCATGCTAATGACGATACCATTTCGCTACAAGCCTAGCTTTGTACGTTTGTATGTTGCCATCCATGTTTGTCTTCACCATGAAGACCCATTTGCTACCAATAGGCACAATGCCTTCTAGTACACCAACTAGTGTCCTAACTTGGTTGATATACATGGAATCCATTTCGGACTTCATGGCACTTTGCCATAAACCGGAATCGATACCTTGTATCATTTCCTCATACGTAGTTCATTCGTCTTCCTCAATAATATTGACATCTACATAAGGTGAGATCAGAAACCCATACCTCTTAGGTTGTTTCCTGACTCTCTCTAACCTACACGGTTCTTGTGTATTAGAAGATTGTGGTACAGATTCATCCCTGATGAATTGTTTGTGTCCCGTTAAGTGATCGATGCCAGGAACAGTATTACTCAGATTTTCATCGAGTTGCACTTTCCTCCCACTTACCACTGCATTTAGGTACTCCTCTTAGGAAAACCGCATGGAGAGCAACAAATATCTTTGTTCTCTTGTGAGTTGTGGAATTAGTTTCCTTAGGATAACCAATTAAAAATGGGCACTTATCCAATTTGGGTTGAGTTTGGTATCATCCAAACATATGCCCAGTATTCCCAAATCATCAGAAATGAGAAACCTGGTTTCTTTCCTGTCCATATTCATATGGAGTCCGTCCAACAGACTTTGACAGAACCTTATTCAAAATAAGTATTGCACTGTTCAATACGTATCCCGTGAAGGAAATTAGTAGCTCAGTGCGACTCATTATTGACCTAACCATGTCCAACAAAGTCTGGTTTCTCCGTTTGGACACACCACTCGATTGAGGTGTTCCAGGAGGAGTCCACTGTGAAAGAATACCATACCCTTTTCAAGTAATCGAGAAACTCAGTGCTCAAGTATTTTCCACCACGGTCCAACCGTGATGTTTTAATACTTTTGCTGGTCTGTTTTTCTACTTCGTGTCGAAACTCTTTGAATTTATCAAAAGTTTCTGATTTGTGTTTCATAAGATACATATAACCATAACGCGATGCAACATCCATATAGGTTACGAAGTATTTATATCCACCTCTAGCGTAGCTAGACATGGGCCCACATACGTCACCATGAACGAGGGCTAACAGTTCGGTGGCACGTACACCCTTACCGCTAAAAGGCGTTTTAAGCATGTTGCCTAATAAATAAGATTCGTAGACGTCATATGATTTAGGATCAAATCTGTCCATAATATTCATTCTTCAAAAGAGTGGATATACGGGTCTTGTTAATGTGTCCCAAACAACAATGCCACAAATAAGTCTCAATTGATTTATTCAGTTTGAGCCTTTTGTTTGTCATTTTATATGTTTGAGATTCATTTATATTCAAAATATAAATACTGTTATTCACATCTAATGTGTATATCTCAATATCATCTTTATTAACAAAACACTCAGTGTTCTAGAACATAAAGGTTTACCCGTAACAGGTTAAACTAGATATATAGATAATGTTCCTAATCAAACTAGGTACGTTATAACAGTTTCCTAATTTAAGTACATGCCCAAAGGGCAGTTCCAAATCTTAGGTTCTCATAGCCAAACGGCGACTCTCGTCCCGTATCTGACTCTCATGTCGATCTCATATGAAGCCAGTCTCCTACTAATCAGCAGATGCTGCACATAAGTACATATTTGAGTACCACTTCGGTATCAAAAATCCAATTTTTTAAAACTAGTAGTGGACATATTTATAACAAACATTCCTGAAGTCGGAGCCTTGTCCGCCTTCACTTCCTTCATGTCTGCCTTGTCCAAACGGTAGTCACGCTTCAGTGACCTCGTTTGCTACAGTTTCGGCAGAAATCTTGGGATATGTCATTTGTCTTCCTAGAAGACAGTGATGATTTTGCCTTTGCCCTTTTCTTCACACCCCATAAGCCTTCGGCCATGCTTGGCCTTCTGGGATGTCGAAGTAAGATCTGTCTTGCGCTTCTTGCCCTTTTGGAAGCTCTGGCTCTGTCTCCTTGAGCATAGCCATTAATTTTCCAAGAGTTTTCTTTTGGTTCATTATGAACCTGCCCTAGCATTCAGGCAGAAACTGTAAGATCAAATCTATAGAAGTATCAGCCTCGTAGGTAATGCCCAGCTAACCTAGCTGTTCGATGTCAGTAATCATCTGTGATACCTAGTGCTCGACAGATGTACCCTCTGACATACGCGGGCAAAAGAGCTTCTTTTGCAATTCATACATCTAAGATCTAAGATTAGATCTATGAAGATCCTTCAATTTCAACATCATACTATAAGGATCCAATCCTTTTTTCTGACAACGAAATTAAGGTGTCATTGCAGCAAGCATGATGGATTGAGCACTAAAGTTATCATCACGATGAGTCTTCTAAAGCTCATGTTCTACTATTTGCTCAACTTCGGGCTCAGGCCCGAGAGGTTTCTCTATTACATAGAGTAACTTATTGGCTTTCAGGACTATCCTGAGATTCATTTCCCAATCTGGAAAATTTATGCATGTAGGCACTGTATTTTTGCATATAAGTCTCGATAATGAGCCTCATATGGAGGCACTACCCTTTAAGTTGCGGAAGTCGAGGGAAACGGACGTCGGAAGGGAAATTCAGAAATCAATACCTTGTTGGACTTAATTTGTTTGCTTAGCTTCGGGTTGCTCGTTGGATCTATGTTTTACTGTTAAACTCAGCCCAAAAATCCATGTACCCATCAAAAGCCCATTTCACCCAAGCCCAATCCAAAAATAATTAAAACATTTAAAAAACACATGTCACAAATTAAATAAATCAAATCAAATCACATTCCTAAATTAAATAAATCCCTTTCATAAACTAAATAAATCACCTTCCTAAATTAAAGAAATCATTTCCTTATAACAAACTAATTAAATCTTCCCCAACATCACACAATCTCCATTTCCTACCCATACAAGGACAAACCTAACCCACTCCTATAAAAAGACACACAAACCAAACCTTCCCCGGGGGAGAGCTTACAACTTAAGACATTCACGGCAATAAGCTTTCAATCTCTCTCACCATTCCCTCAAAAGACACGTCTCTTACCAAGAAACACATGCAAACCCTAGCCTTCAACCAACTCTGATCACCGAGAAGAGACACCACGCACCCTTCACCCTTCACAAAGCCAACCTCACCAAAAAACCATAAACGCCACTCACAAAGAAGCACAAACTAGCCACATCGACTAAGCAACAACAACAACCCAAGGAAAAATGTACGCAGCTTTGACGTTGACGTGGAACCAAGTAGCATGACACACGTGAAAACGGAGCCTAAACAAGAACGTGACAAAAGCCAGAAGCAGCGTGAGGCAAAGAGTGAACAATATGGACATGGAGACAGTAGATTGCGTAAGAGAAACGTACAGCGTTGGATGAGGCAAACAGTGAGCAGCTTTGACGTGGACAAATACAAGGCAGACATCAACGTGAATGAAAATCCTAAAGCCCATTCCACCGATTCAACAAACTGCCCGTGAAACCTCAAAACATTACACAAGAAAAGAATGCCAAAACCATAAACCACAGCCCATCACACAGCCACTGAAAACACCCCAAAACAGTGAACAAATATCCCTTGAAAACAGTCCCTAAACCCCATAAAACAGTACCTGAAAACAGTACCAAAACAGAGACAAAAACAGAAGTGAAACTGAATCAGAAAGCGGAGAAAACAGTGAGCAAAATGGCAGTGAAATAGAACCAGTGAATCGGAAAAGTTGTGGAGCGTTAACCCTTCTGACGACCACGTAAAGCACTTCCAAGAAGCGACTTAAAAGGTAAGACCTGAGGGCACCCTTTGTTATATTTTATTTTGTTATCCGGACACGGCATGCGTGGTTGGATGTGGAATATTTCAACCGGGTATGCGAAGTCCTATATTGAAAACGGCCAAGTTCTTTGGTCACATGTTTATTATTCCGCATTTATTTTACAGTATTAGTATTTTATTATTTCGCATTTAATTTCCGTTTATTGTTGTTTTATTATTCCGCATTTGTTTTGTTCTCTTTGGTTATTTATAGTTATATGCATTATCATATTTCATGTATGTCAACATTGGGTTAATTATTGCGTTGTGTTAATGCTTGAGTGTTACCTCTCGTGGTATATCAGATGGAAACCCAGACGTAAATTCCGTAGCCGAATTCGAATGGACGGTAATGTGGTCTGTACTTGGCATACAACTCCACGTACGCTTGAGTAAACGTTCACGCATATGTTCATGAAATTGTGTGCTTGTCGTCATGTCGATTTACTTTAATGCATGCAAACTTAGATATAGGTTGTATGCAAACTTAGATATAGGTTATTCTTGCGTATGTGTGTTGTGTAGACTTGGTTAGATTATTGTAAAAATTCATTTATTACAAGTGGCATAAGTAAGGGACCATTCCGAACCCAATGGTTTGAGGTCTTCCCTTGTAAGGGGTGAGTGCGGCCTTAAATCATTTCCCAGTTCACACTGGGTGGCGACTCCATTTTATTTCTCCGGTTTAGTCTCCAGTGGGCTAATCCGTACTCCCGACCGGGCCGCGAGCCTGGAACAGCGTCACCAATTTTCTGTGTTCCTACCGTCTGGCGACTCCACTGAGGATAGAGAATCGGCCCCGAAACAATATCTTGTAATATTGTGATTTGTGCTTTAGTTAACCGTGTCTACCGTGGGTTGAAGGGGTTTAATCAAGGGCATTATTAGAGCTATGTAATGGTTTGGTGTCTCCCTTCATCCACTACCTTTCTATGGCTAAAAGGAAAAGCTGTGAAGGCACCTAGATAATCATTTACTCGAAGCTTAACGTGATGGACTAATTTGGAGGACCTATTGTGTATTCCTGTCACCAAGGTGATAAGAGCCTAATAGGCTTGGGTATTTAAGAGATTTCGCTCCACCCTCCCTCTGGGGAATCTTCAATAAGAAATCCATTTGACAGTCAGTCATGTATCATCACTCGTTGGCACGTACCTTAGCGTATAAAAAAGGTGCGCTCATTTGGTAGCTCGAACCCTTGAGTAGGGAGACCTAGTTATGGGCAATCCTTCGCCAGCGGGAGCCTTTGTCTACACTCCTATAAACCCACATGTGAACCATAGTTGTATGACCAATAGAAGCCATCCATTTATGCTTGTGTTTGGGCCCCCTATCATTTGAAGTTGTTTAGCCACGTTATTGCAAAAGTGTAAACCTGTTGGGCCTTTTGCAACTGTGACAAGTTTACACCTGGCAATAGTATGATAGAATGCTTTGAAATGATAATGGGCCAACTTGTATGAAAACTTGATGGGCTTAGAAAGTCTAAACATGATCCAAATATCCCAGAAGCATGAGTCTGATATCCGTACTGGCTTTCATCTAGAAAGGATACGCCATTTTACAACATATTTGCATACTGTTGGATGCTTCCAAGTCCATCCCCATGACCATGATTACCGAAATCCCAATTCGTCATTTCTAGACAATGGCACGATTCCCATAATAGGCTTAGTCCATGTTGTAAATGGGCGGTCTTTGTCTTTTACCGATGGAAAGGGACAGAAGTTGCTGAGGTTCACCCCGTAGCATAGGAGAGAGTGATTCTGTGTACCTCACATTGGTGCATAAAATAAGCCATACCTAGGACAGAAATGGACTTACCACGAGTGTGGGAGACATAAGGTCGGAGGGATATATGTTGTTTTGATAACCACTGGCATCTCATGCATCTCATGCATATACGCATCATGTTAACCCCGTGTCTTAAAAGCCATCATAGATATCTGTTGGGTTAGGAAAAATAAGACTTGTCAAAGAAGAGTTTATCAAACATGGATATCGGGGAAAAGGAAATTGAGGAACATAAAATTTAACGGCAAGGATAGAAAGACCATGTGCCAAAAAAAAAAAAAAAAGAGAAAAAAGAGAGAAAAGAAAAAAGAAGAGAAAAATTGATTGTTTGTTTTAGTCCTTAATAGTTAGGCATAAGTCCGATGATGAAATTGATTGCTTTAGGGTGAAATATTAGAAACGATAAACTCTTGATGTGCTTTTATCTGATACTTTGAGTAATTGATCTATGTTAGACTCGTAAGCACTTGATTATGGTTCTTAGTAGTTAAAACCTGAGTAGTTATGAAAGTGACTAGTTGAAGAAATTGTAGGTCGGTGAATGACTGTTCGCCTAAATGTCTATCCTGATTTGCTTGGGTTATGATGTGTGGTATGGTTGAAAATAAAAGAAAAGTCTCTAAAGAAAAGAATTGAACAACCTATAACCGATAAGCGTGAAGCTACCCATGGGCGAGTATTAGGACCACCATGAGGAGAAATGCTACCTTAAAGGGTATGTGTGTTGAAAAAAAAGAAAAAGAAAGAAAAAAAAGAAAAGAAAAAAAAAAGTTCAAAATGAAAAGAAAAAAGAAAGAGACAAAAGAGAAAGAAAATCATACCACATTGAGCACAGAAAAGCAACTGCAGGTATAATTGAGACATCTAGGTTGGTTTGACCCATCGATCCCAAACTTTTAACGAAATCATTGAGTTGGCTTACCTGAGGATGAATCTGCAAATGAACCTTTGCAAACACACACTTTGAGTCTGGCTTAGATCAGTTATTCAAAGACTTGGATTGGAGTTGCATTGAATGTTTTGAAGGTTCTCTGGTTTCAATACTGGGCATTATTTTAGGGCAATAATATGTATAACTATTGGGACTATTCTGTAAGAGGCAGTAATATGTATAACTGTTGATATGGAACGTCACATCACATGATCTACTTTGACCTAGTGCAAGTAGCAAAGAGCAGAAAGCTGAGCCAAGACTGGGGGCGACCAGTCTACCACCCCGCAAATAAGGGATATATCGAGAACTTGAGCAATGAGACCAAAAAGAACTGAGCAATCACCAGAAAAGAACCGGCAGAAGGAAATTATAAGCAGACCTAGGGGGCAACCATAGACATTTGTAGGCAAATG
The DNA here is from genome assembly GCA_019454045.1 of Zanthoxylum bungeanum. Classification (NCBI taxonomy): domain Eukaryota; kingdom Viridiplantae; phylum Streptophyta; class Magnoliopsida; order Sapindales; family Rutaceae; genus Zanthoxylum; species Zanthoxylum bungeanum. Next base: position 43,175 of record SKCR01010077.1, read on the forward strand.
GCACCAAGGAGCACACGGAAGGCCTAACCCATCGGAATAGGAAATACATCCATGCATACATGCATACACGTCACATCACGTAATTTTTGTCTTGTTTTTGTTCGCAGGTCTTGAAGAAAAGGAAAAAGCAGCAAAGACAAGCAGTTTCGGGAATGGATCCCAAGGCCGAGGCCCACTTTATCAACAGTTTCGGGAATGAATCCCACGGTTGAGGCCCACATTATCAGCAGTTTCGGGAATGAATCCCAGGGTCGAGGCCCATACTATCAGTAATTTTCGGGAATGAATCCCAGGATTGAGGCCCACATTATCAGCAGCATCGGGAATGAATCCCAGGGAATAAAGCCCACAATCAATAGTTCGGGAAAAAAGCCCACAATCTACACAGTTCGGGAATAGAGCCCACTCACAATAAAGTTCCCACAATCTACACAGTTCGGGAATAAAGCCCACAGTCAACAAAAGTTTGGGAACAAAGCCCAGGGAATAAAGCCCACAATTAACAGCTCGGGAACAAAGCCCACACTCAACACAAGTTCGGGAACAAAGCCCAGGGAATAAAGCCCATAATCAACAGCTCGGGAACAAAGCCCACACTCAACACAAGTTCAGGAACAAAGCCCAGGGAACAAAGTCCACATTCAGTACAACCAGGGAACAGAGCCCACCATCAACATAGTTCGGGAACAAAGCCCACATTCAATACAGTTCGGGAATAAAGCCCACATTAAGTACAGCTCGGGAACAAAGCCCACAGTCAACACAGTTCGGGAACAAAGCCCAAGGAACAAAGCCCACATTCAGTACAGCTCAGGAACAAAGCCCATAGTCAACACAGTTCGGGAACAAAGCCCACATTCAGTGCAGCCATGGAACAAAGCCCACAATCAACACAAGTTCGGGAATAAAGCCTATGGAACAAAGCCCACATTCAGTACAGCTCGGGAACAAAGCTCATCGTCAACACAGTTCGGGAACAAAGCCTGGGGGAATAAAGCCCACTCTCAACATAGTTCGGGAACAAAGCCCACTCTCCACACAATTCGGGAACAAAGCCCTGAGAACAAAGCCCACTCTCTATACAAGACCCACAATCGGGAACAAAACCCACAATTCAATTTGGGAACAAGACCCACAATTCAATTTGGGAACAAGACCCACAATCGGGAACAAGACCCACAATTCAATTTGGGAACAAGACCCACAATCAGGAACAAGACCCGTAATTCAATTTGGGAACAAGACCCACAATCGGGAACAAGACCCGCAATCGGGAACAACACCCGTAATCGGGAACAACACCCGCAATCGGGAACAACACCCGCAATTGGGAACAATACCCACAATCGGGAACAAGACCCGCAATTCAATTTAGGAACAAGACCCACAATCGGGAATAAGACCCGCAATTCAATTTGAGAACAAGACCCATAATCGGGAACAAGACCCGTAATGCAATTTGGAACAATCAGGGAACAAGACCCACATCGGGAACAAGACCCGCAATTTAATTTGGGAACAAGACCCACAATCAGGGAACAAGACCCGCAACTCAATTTGGGAACAAAACCCACGATTGGGAACAAAACCTGCAATTCAATTTTGGAACAAGACCCACAATCGGGAACAAGACCTGCAACTCAATTTGGGAACAAGACCCACAATCGGGAACAAGACATGCAATTCAATTTGGGAACAAGACCCACAATCGGGAACAAGATCCGCAATTCAATTCAGGAACAAGACCCATAATCAATTAGGGAACAAGACCCTCAGCTCACTTCGGGAACAAAACCCACTCGGTGGTTCAGGAACAAGACCCATGGGTCACAACACCTCGCCATCAATCTCAACTCAATTCAGGGAACAAGACCCTTATCTCAATTCGGGAACAAAACCCTCATCACAATTCGGGAACAAGACCATCATCTCAACTCAGTAATGGTTCGGGAATGGACCACCTCACAGTAACGGTTCGGGAATGGACCAACTCAAGTAATGGTTCAGGAATGAACCACCTCACATTAGCTCAGTTCGGTAATGAATCCTAGAGATCACAGCATCTTGCAGGGATGAACCTTAGAGGTCGCAGCACCTCACCACCAGATCAACTCAGCTTGAAACATCTCAGAACAACAGCAAGTCAGGTAACAGCTGGCGAGCCAGGTAAGAAACAATCCATGCATAACTTTGATAGGATTGTCATTGTCACACACTGCATAAGTCCCATCAAAGTGGGGGCGACTGTAGGCACTGTATTTTTGCATATAAGTCCCTATGATGAGCCTCATATGGAGGCACTACCCTTGAAGTTGCGGAAGTCGCGGGAAACGGACTTCGAAAGGGAAAATTCAGAAATCAATACATTGTTGGACTTAATTCGTTTGCTTAGCTTCGGGGTCACTCATTGGATCTATGTTTTAACTGTTAGACTCGACCCAAAAATCCCCGCACCAATCCAAAGCCCATTTCGCCCAAGCTCAATCCAAAAATAATTAAAATATTTAAAACACATGTCACAAATTAAATAAATCAAATCAAATCACCTTCCTAAATTAAATAAATCCCTTTCCTAAACTAAATAAATCACCTTCCTAAATTAAAAAAATCATTTCCTTATAACAAACTAATTAAATCTTCCCCATGATCACACAATCTCCATTTCCTACGCATACAAGGACAACCATAACCCACTCCTATAAAAAGACACACAAACCAAACCTTCCCCGAGGGAGAGCTCACAACTCAAAACACTCACAACAATAAGCTTTCTATCTCTCTCACCCTTCCCTCAAAAGACACGTCCCTTACCAAGAACACATGCAAACCCTAGCCTTCAACCAACTCTGATCACCGAGAAAAGACACCACGCACCCTTCACCCTTCACAAAGCCAACCTCACCAAAAAACCATAAACGCCACTCACAAAGAAGCCACAACTAGCCACACTGACTAAGCAACAACAATAACCCAAGGAAAAATGTGCGCAGCTTTGACGTTGACGTGGAATCAAGTAGCATGACACACATGAAAACGCAGCCTCAACAAGAACGTGACAAAAGCCAGAAGCAGCGTGAGGCAAAGAATGAACAACATGGACTTGGAGACAGTAGACTTCGTAAAAGAAACGTACAGCCTTGGATGAGGCAAACAGTGAGCAGCTTGGACGTGGACAAACACAAGGCATACATCAACGTGAATAAAAATCCTAAAGCCCCTTCTACCGATTCAACAAACTGCCCGTGAAACCTCAAAACAGTACACAAGAAAAGAACGCCAAAACCATAAACCACTGCCCATCACACAGCCCCTTAAAACACCCCAAAATAGTGAATAAATCACCCTTGAAAATAGTCCCTAAACCCCATAAAACAGTCCCTGAAAACAGTGCTAAAACATAGAAAAAAACAGCAGTGAAACCTAATCAGAAAGCGGAGAAAATAGTGAGTAAAATGGCGGTGAAATCGAACAAGTGAACCAGAAAAGTTGCAGAGCGTTAACCCTTCCGACGACCACGTAACGCACTTCCAATAAGCGACTTAAAAGGTAAGACCTAAGGGCACCCTTTGTTATATTTTATTTTGTTATCCTGGAAACGGCATGCTTGGTTGGACGTGGAATACGTTCAACCGGGTATTCTTGTCGTCATTTCGATTTACTTTTATGTATGCAAACTTAAATATAGGTTATTCTTGCATATGTATGTTGCGTAGACTTGGTTAGATTATTGCACAAATCCATTTATTACAAGTGGCATAAGTAAGGGACCATTCCGAACCCAACGGTTTGAGGTCTTCCCTTGTGAGGGGTGAGTGCGGCCTTAAATCATTTCCCAGTTCACACTGGGTGGCGACTCCATTTTATTTCTCCGGTTTAGTCCCCCACGGGTTAATTCGTACTCCCGACCGGGCTGCGAGCCTGGAACATCGTCGCCAATTTTTGTGTCCTACAACGCCGTTAAAGACATTATCGCCCATGATGATGTCCCTAACACTAATCTTTCTGACCATCTCGATTGCAATAGTCCAACTATTCAATCAACGATTTTGGGTACACTTAAAATGCAATGGTTACTATAGTTGGACTATATAACCAACTACAAGTGGAGTATTGTCATGTACAGTCTAACTGTTCAAAGAAAGCAATATTAAATATTAGTCCAACTAATATATTTATTACAAGGATAAATTAAAATAAAAGAGCGCGTATTGGCAAGTATTTAAACAAAATTACAAATTTAATACTTGTCTCCCACTATTTTTCGGTGAACCTCTAACCCTCTGTGGAGTACTCGGGAAACCTAGTTTCCTAGTGGGCTAGAATCCCGTTAAATAACACACAACATTGACTTTGGCCAACAAGCTGTATGAAACTTAACTAGGTAGATCTCTAAAATCAATTGGATCCAATCCAATTCCTAGATCCAGTAGGTGGACCTCCAAGTCCGAAACATATATCCAATATATGTAAATATATCCAATAAATTTCTTAACTTTTTTCCTCTAAATCAACTAAGCCTTGACTTTGGCTCAACAAGCTTAATGATTCTAGTTAAGCTCGACCCATTGACAGTGTGAAAGCTTCGTAATCGAGGTCGATGAACAAGAAGTGACCTTGACTTTGGCCAACAAGTCACAACTGCCAAGACACGCGATATGTAATAAAGCTTACGTGGTTCAAACACATCCGCGATGGACAAAGGTCTTGACTTTGGCCAACAAACCAATGCCAATCTTGGATCTTGAGAGAGAACTACTCAATGGAAGGAAAAATGCTTAATATTGAATGATGGTTTTTCGCGTAAATTGGCAACCAATTTATTATCTTTGATTAGGTCTCATCATAAACCCTTAAGCATGCATTCTAAAAGCATAATAAGGCGCGAAATAAATTAATAATGATATGCGGATGGATATATAACAAACTTTGTTCCTAGAAAAAATCTCTTCATTTCCTCTCTCCCGCTAGCATTATTCTTACTTCTACCCAATTACATAATACTTCTAAAGAAACCTCATTTACATTGAGGGGAATTGGTGAGAAGAGAAATACAATGAGAAAATAGATAATAGGCTGGACACGCGGGTCCAATTTAATAAATTCTAAATTTATTACAACAATTTCCGAAATTGCCCCCACCCTTCTAATATTCATCTGATATACATTATTCATACAATACATCCAAGTATTCACACAAAGCATGTTATTCAATCAATCTAATCTAATTAATTAATCTTTGAATTAATGATCATCCAATGTTCAAACAACGATTTGATTTGCTCGAGTCCAACTCGTTTAAGAATAAATACTCAAAGTACGTATTCTTGAATTTTATAGAACTACAATTTTAAATCCAATTTAAATTATATCCAATACTAATTCATATTTCATTCCAAATTAAATAATTACACTTATTAATAGTGCCTTTTAGACTTAGATTCTAAATCCAATCTTAATAGTTCTCAAGGCCCAATTAACATCCAATGTCAATTTAATTAAAATCCAATGGGTTTTAATTAATTCTTAAGGCATGGGATTTGGCATATATGGATCAAACCCAAATGCCAAGGCTTAATTAAGGAATCACCATTTTTGCCAAAAATCAATTTAGGCCCATTAGGCCCAATTAAATTGTTTAAAGGCCCAATTGTCATATTTGGACTTTATGGAAATGGTTTTAGGCCTAATTGGATCCAACCCAATTGTCCTAAACCAAACTTGGCCCAACCAAGCCCATTAAGCCCAATTACAACAAATTAAATTAACACATTATTCCAAATTACATATTAATTTAATTAAAGTGCAATTAACATAATCAATCAACTAATCTAATGATTCCAAAACACTAATTAAATCAATTAATCATGCTCAACATTTCCAATTCATGTCCAATACAAATTGAAGCAAAATAATTCATTACACATGCTTAGGGTTCACGGCAATGGCAAAGTAATTATCATGCAATTTGATTTCAATCTAATTAAATCAACATTTAACATACAATTCATGCCACCAACACATCCAATTGCTATTTTTTCAAAAAATCACCATGAACACACATTATGGTACATTCGGCCATGTCTAAGGGATTGGGAATTTTTGATCTAATCAATTTTTCTCAATTCCAAAGATGTACAAATCCAATTCAACATCATATAAACATAATCCAACAACCAATTTGGATAATTTCAAACTCCAAGCAAAAATCCCTAAATAAAGTCATGAACCCTAGAATTCTCAAATCAAACTTAGGACGCTATGATACCATTGTTAGTGTTCCTAGAACATGACAATGATCTCTAAGAGTGATTCGTGTGTGAATATATCAAAGAGAGTTGCAGAATTACTTACTTTGATTGGATGAGTTTCAAAATTTTCCTTTGTTGTGTAGAAGCTCCAACCCTTCAAATTGAATTCCAAACTCTAGGATTAGTTTCCCTATCACCTTCATTTGTCTCTTTAAAGTGCTATCTTTGTAGAGTCTTACAACAAAATTCCATGGGAGAGAAAGCAAGGTCACGGTTTTGTGAAGAAAGAGAAGAGTGAATAGTAGTCCAACTTGTTTCCAAAACTAAATTGACTTCTTTATATATTAGGTTGAGTGTTGGTTTAGGTTTGAGTGTAGAAAAAGCATTCCAAGCTTTCACTCAACTAATTACCAAATTCCATCAAATGTCAAACACATTGATGTAAGTTGGTGGGCCCCACTTTAAATTCCAAATTTAAGTCGGACAATCCAACACGCAATTTCACTCAGGCCCGGGTTCGTTTAATTCCGAATTAAACAAATTTTCCATTGCGACTGAATTAAATCCAATTTAATTAAATAATAATGCCTAGCAAAATTATTACGAAAGTCGCTCGTGAATTAATTCCAAATTAATTCTTTCGCTTGAATTAAATCCAATTTTAATTCCGTGTTGAAATCATATTTCAATTAATATATTCGATATATTATTTTAGCTCAAATAAATAAATTAAATGGAAAAAATCCAATTTAACTATTAAATTTATTTTACCGATTAATTCCAAATTAATCGCGTTCTCTCATCTCGACGAATTTAATCCCAGAAAAATTCTCGACGCAATTAATCCCAGATTAATTTTTTCTCTGTTAATTAATCCCAGATTAATTCTTGCCGTAATTAATCCCAAGTTAATTTTCTTTATCATAATTAATCCCAGATTAATTCTGTTCGAGTCAAATCTCATCGGTGAATCTTTGGGAAGCGACCCAAGAGATCCCTGGATATGTTGCCAGTAAATACGGTCATCGGACTATCCGAACACGTGCGTACCCGGTACCACATTCTTACTGATTTACAAGACATGGTTGGCTTCTACCAAAGCACCATGCCTACCCAATTCTCCAGAAATATTCTTTAAAGGAATATATAATCTTTATCAGGCATAGTAAACTAAGTATTGCGTATAACGATCCAGTATCAGATGTCACATCCTAGGCCTGGGGCTGGAATTGTGTCTGCCTCTTACGAAGCATATATCAGATCACTGGCAACTAATCTCTATAATCGGATAATCATGACCTAGTCATATTATCCCGATGACTGCATTACTTAAGAGTACCAGTTCCGTATCCCTGCGTGATCATCATCTCCATATGACTGAAGTGATACTTCCATCTTGACATCACAGCCGATACACTACGATTCTCAGTATACCCAGAAGGGGCGTACACAGAATCTGTTAAAGCCCCGGATGACCAAAACCAAAGTATATTGATTGTCAAAAGTATTAGTGATGCAAGTCTCAGGTTAAGACCAAATACACTTACCCTGATTCAGATTCCCATAGACACATAGTCATACTACCAATGAGATTTTGAGGGGTCTATCCAGAGCAAAGTTGTTCCCGTATCATCGGTAAACAAAACCTCATATCACACTTGCATAAGTATCATATACTTAAATATATGAGAACTATGTCGTTAACCTTCCATAACGCGCACAAGTGTAATACTAACATATTCTGCATTATCGATGTCCAGTCTCGATAATACTACGACTAGGGATATTTAATGATTAAACATTTTATGGATTAATACTGTCTCATATCTTATTAATCCGGTATTAATCATATGGACTTTTATCATTTATATATCCAGGTAATCCAATTACAAATGATAAAAGAGAAATTTCCTTTGTCACATAGTTAATTTTGTACAAGAACACCATGTTCTTTACAAAATAGTAATGTTATGGGTCATAATTGTCCAACACCACGAGAATGAGTCAGTGCCTCTCGTCAAAGTCTGACCTCAAGATCTTCAGTCAGAGGTTGGTCCAAGAGTCTTGTCAGAGCCTGAATTCAGATCCTTATGCCATAGTCTGAATTCAGAATCTCTCGGCAGAACAACCGCTTCATACTCACTTCCAAGAAAGGCAAGTGGGGGTCGCAGGAGGAGTTAGCCCAGAGAATCAGTCCCTTAATCACGTGAATCTTCTAAACAATGAATTAGATAGCCAATTAATTACTTTTCATTTCTTTAAGCTAGACAACTGTTTAGAATATGAAAGTTTCGAGATTTTAGGGAGTATGCCAGTTAATGGGAAATAAGAATGAAATATAATCACTGTCAGTTTATTTTCCTTGTAATAAAGTATTATGAATTGTACGAGAATCCCCATAATAATGAATCAATCTTTTGTCTTACTAAGCAATAATATAGCACTTCTGGTCAATATTTGGATTTTTATTGATTATATTATTTGTGAAGTTTACAACACAAAAATTGGCGCTGTCTGTAGGACATCTGAGACGAAAAGCTGTGTTTACGATTTTCTGCAATTACCAAACCCAAGAAAGTTCACTCAATTAAATAAGTAAGAACGACCCAAAGAAATAAGGAGTGTAGAAGCTATGCATCTGATTTTTACTATGAGGAAGAAGTATTCAACCATCTGATGTCCATGATGGACATCTCGATGATAAGGAATGAGATTATGAAGCGGATGGAAGACCAGGTGCATACGGTGAAAAAGTAGATCCAAGAACATATGAAAATCATGCAATAAGAGAATTAGGAGCTTAAAGCCCAAGTCTATGAAGCTTGCCTCAGTAAAGATAATGGGAAATGGAAGGAAGGATCCACCAGTGAGGACCTCCATAAGGACGGGCGGCCAAAGGAGAACCACGATTAAAGGCCCTAGAGAAGGAGCCCCATCAGGATTGATGATGCATATTCTGATGTAGAAGATTCTAGAAATCAAGGCCGGACGTGGAGAAATGAGGAACATAAGGAGAAAGGAAAATACCTCGATGTGAGTCGTAACAAGAAAGATATACGCTGGAGGGATGATTTTGTTGATGAAAATTTGATGGTGTCAATAACGTAGAGGATCGGGGCATTCGGGTGCAGACTCTGACAGATCTGGCCGACCTGACAATCAGAGGGATGTCCACCTCGTCATTCCAGGAGTGGATCAAAGAAGAGTTGAAGCTCCGAGACTTCACCCCACTCAGCTTCAATAAATACATTGGGAAGTCAGACCCAATTACTCATCTGGTTCAGTTTTGACATAGACTCTCACTAAAAACCACCAACGAGGCTCTGATGTGCAAGTTGCTCGTTACCACTCTCGCTAGCAACGCCTTCTTTTGGTTCATGCAGTTGCTAGATAGATCCATAGGGAGTTTTGAAGATTTGGGACAGATGTTCATTGAGCAGTACCATAACAACCGTCCCTCAGAAGTTACTATGGTGGACCTGTAGCTGGAGCAGAGCTACGATGAGCCTACCAGATAATACATACAGAGGTTCATTTACAAGATGAACATTGTCAACAAATATATGTTTTCAATTTGGAATCAAGAGATGAGACTCTTAGTTGTTTAGTTTCATTAGGATTGTAAGCCTTGTTGGCTATTTAAAGGTTATTGAAGTTAAATAAAATTAGTAGAGCATTAATATGGCAACTTGTTAGTTGTTTTAGGAGTGATTGGTCCCTCATAATACCAAAAATTATGACATCTAAGTTCCCTAGAATAAATCTAATTTTTTTTATTGTTCTATTTATGTATATTCATATCTGTAACATCTGGTATCAGAGCCAAACCAAGATCAAAATTTCCAAAGGAAGGCAATAGTTGGAAATAAGTCATAGAGAATACGATTGTTGGAACTAAGTCTACCATTAAGGACGATAGTATTTTTAGGAGAAAATAATGTTACGATCTTTATTATTTATCTTTTAAATGTTACGATCTTTATTATTTATCTTTTTATTATAATGAGTTAGGAAAATATAACGACCGGGGATCTCAACTACTGTTACATCATGAGATGAGTGTCACATAATATAAATCATATTTGGACACATATAACCTCATAAAATAACTTTGGTGAACAGTCGGCTAAATCTTCGAAAATTCTGATACTAGATGGTACGATGTTCTACTCCAGACAGCTCAGGGTATTTGGGTCGTAATTTTCTTATACGAACTCCGATTTTTATGAATTTTATATCTCTGGAAAAGCTTGGATCGAGACCTACAACTTCTGTGTTGAATATATTTCCAAATTCAAACCCGAAACAGGTCAAAAATACAGGTTCAAAATCTAAGTGAATAGTGTCACGGACCAATATAGAAAAATCTCAAACTTTCTCAACTTTTTAAAACTTTTCTTCTTAAAATAAAATATGAAATAGCCCCTAAGTATAAAAGAGAGATACTATTCAAACATTCCCAAAAATGCTTGAAGAGATGAAGAAACGTAAGAAAATGAACAAAATGAGAAAGAAGAAGAAGAATGAAGAATGAAGAAATAAGAAGAAAGAATAAAGAAGAAAGAATGAACAAGTGCTATATACCCATTCATCAAACAAAGAAGAAGAAAAACCACCATGGGGAGCTTGAGGATTGAAGGAAATTAAAGGAATATAAGGTAAGAGAACTTTGACCCAAATTTGAAATTATGAAATCTTGATGATATGAAGATATGTTAATGTTAGTGGCATATTAGAGATTACATTTAGGTGAACAATAAACTAATAAACTAATTGTATTAAGAAAATGTCAAAGTTTATGGAAATCTTAGATTTTGAATAGATTGAAATTTAAGAGATTTAAGGGTTGCTTTGATGATAATATAGGATGGGTGAATATGAAGGATTAAAGAGTTGTTGTGTAAAAGTTGTAGTATGGAAGTGTGGAAGTATATTTGAGCAATTAGACATGGAAAAGTTGATGATAAGCCCTGAATTTTTGCCTAGCGTCTTGACGCGTACTCAGTAATTTGTGCAGAATTGATTCTGGGTTTCACGCGTCGCGACGGGCACTGGAAATTTTCAGGAATTCATTTATGGAATTGTGAGCGTCGCGACGCGCAAGGCTTTGTGTTGCGATGCGTGACCCAAAACCTCCCCAAATCAATTTTAGTTCATCTCAGTTTCACCCTAACGTGTTAGAGGCCACCCTAAGGGTCTCGTATCAGCTCGTATATATACATTACATCATAGTAAAAATATCATACACCTTAAAGTGATAACAAATGTTCAAATGGATAAATTTAACATAGTTCCAAAGCATATTCCACGACTTATATTCTAATTGAGTTTCTCCATTATAGATCATCGCATGAACTGCAATTCTCTTCGACGAGTGGCATAACACCAACCAAATTTCAAACTAGTGAGTGAACACTCTCTTTCTAAGTTAACTTTTCATTTACATTATTTTAAATAAAGACTTTTTTTTTACGCACCTAGGGCGTTAGTTGATTTTTATTACAGTTATTTCACGAAAGATCATGTTTTAAGAGACGTTTTAGAAAGAGATATTTTCAAAGCATGGTTTTATGTTTTCGAGACATGGGGAAAAAATCCACCTCAGTATGTAACTTGATACAGACATAGAATTGACGGATGATATGTGCACATGTAGAGGACTGGGGGGACGGCTATATGTAACGCCCTCAGATCCTAATTCAGGACTAGGGATGATAAATGCCCATAGATCAAGGACATGTAGTGGCATGCTTTGGGGGACGAAGATACGCAACGTCCCCAATACTTCAGGTTTTCAGAGACATAGATCAATTTTCAGAAATAATTTTCAGATACATATTTCAGAGATAGTTTCCAGATAGAAGTTTTCTAGAAAGAAAAGTTTTAAGAAACAACATTTTTTTTATAAGAGACTTTCAGAAAAGATAAGTTTTACAAAAAAATATTTCAGACAAGATTTTCAGAAAAAGAGTTCAGAGTTTGCAGACAAGAAATTTTTTTTCATATAAGGTTATTTCCTGGGAGGACTTTGGTTTTAGAATCAAGCATTTTCATAATAGTATTTCAGTTTCGTTTTAAATCGTCCACTCATTTAGATCATTCAAACGATCTAACCCTCCACTCATAGTTCTCTATTTTACAAGTATTTTTGAAGGACGAGCTCGAGAGGATGGATACTGATGACAGTCACTAGAGGGTTTGATTCAAGTCAGAGAGAGAGAGAAAATCCAGTTAGAGTCAAAGAGAAGTCATTTATCAGTTATTGATATTGTGTCAGTCGTTGTAAAAGTTTAAAATGTATATCTATAAAGTTATCAAATCAAGTGTTATTGAGTATACAGTTTTTAATGTTGAACTTGCATATCATATTGTCAAGTTTGGGCAACAGTCATATACATAAGATTTTGGAATGAGAAAGAGTATCAGTGTTGTCCTTAGTTAGTGAGTCAGTGGCTCAAGGGGATAATACGGCCTATTCCCTGCCAGAAGCATCTCCCGGATCGAAGATGTTACAAAAAATAAATGGTTAATTTGGGATATGATATGATAGACATGTTATCCACAGAGAATTAATATGACAACTTGTTATTTGTTTTAGATGGTTGTTTGTCTCTCGAAGTACCAACACATTGTGCGGGTTAAGCATATCTTTAACTATAATTTCATATCATAAAAAAATATAATGATATTTTAGGTAGGGTTTTGTAAATGTTTTGGATTTCATCGATTTTATAGTGTAAATGAGACAATTTGATTTATTAATTTAATATATATATATATATATATATATATATATATATATATATATATATATATATATATATATATATATATCTCGTTCATTTGTCTCTCAATTCTCAAATAATATTCTTATTCACATTAGAGTTTTTTTTATCCTCTTTATCTCTCATTTAAAATCATATATCTAACTACAAGTAACTTTTAAAATGTTTAATTTTCTTTTGAATGAATTCCAATGTAATTTATTTCATTTAAGCTTACTTTTCTTATCTAACTTGAAATCTTGATCAATCAAGATTCACTTTGTTAGAACTAATAGTCAAAGTCTGCATCCAGAAACACAACAAATAATAAAAAGTTCATGACAAAAATTATAAAAATAATTTAAAGTACAGATTCATTTTTCAAAAACTAATAGCCAACGTCTACATCATAAAGTATAACAAATAATAAAAATTTATGAAATAAAATTTATATAAATAATTTAAAGTCTAAATTTACTTTGAAAGAACTAATAGTTAGATAATGAAGCACAATAAATAATAAAAATTTCATGAAAAAATTTATAAAAATAATTTAAAATAAATTAATAAACAATAATCAACATAGACCCGAAATAAAAATAAAAAACTAGGTTTTGTGAACGACTACTATTTAGTTTTCTTATTTTAATTAAAAAAAATGTTTTATATTGTAATCGATCAAAATTATGTTTTATATTGTAATCGATCTTTTATTTTTTAATAAATTATTATTTTAAATTTACAATTTAATAATAAAAAATTATTATAGATTTATTTTATTTTTATAATTTAATAATAAATAAGAGATTTTATTTTTATATTGTAATATATTTCTTATTTTAATTTTATAATTTAATAATAAAAACATTATTAATAGATTATGTGTCACATATTTTTTTTTTAATTTTAATGCATGATTATAATATGTTTCTTATTAAAAGGTTTCTTATTTTGTTAGTTTATCATTTTAATTTTTTAATTTGAAAATAATAAATTACAATATTAATTAATAGGTTTCTTATTTTAAGAGGAGATTATGTTTTATATTGTAATAGGTTTCTTATTTTAATTTTTTAATTTTATAATAAAAAATTAATTTAATTTTTTTTTAATTTTTTAATTTAATAATAAATAAGAGATTTTATTTTTATATTATAATAGATTTTTTTATTCTAATAATCTATTATTTTAATCTTATAAATTAATAAAAAAACATTATAGAGATTACGTGCCACTTATATTTTTTATTTTAATGAGATATTATAATATTTTTCTTATTATAATAGGTTTCTTATTTTAATAGATTTATTATTTTAATTTTATAATTTAATAATAAAAAATAATTTTAGGGATATTTTAAGTTTATAATTTAATTAAAAATAATAATTGTAAAGATTATATATCACATGATGCAATGAGAAAGTTTTAAATTTTTAACATTTATACACACATACTTATATTTATATATCTGAATTATTAGTGATATCATTTAAAAATTTATCGGATAATATAATATATTTTCATGTTATAATAAGGTTCTTATTTTTAGATTTATTAATTTAATTTTATAATTTAGTAATATTTCTTATTTTAATATGATAATATAATATGTTTTATTGTTATAATAAGGTTCTTATTTTTAGATTTACTAATTTAATTTTATAACTTAATAATATTTATTATTTTAATAGGATAATATAGTATATTTTATTAGTATAATAGAGTTTGGATAATATAATATATTTTATTAGTATAATAGAGTTTTTATAAATTTATAATATTTATTTTTATTTTAATAGGTTTGTTATTTAATAAATTTATTATTTTAATTTTATAATTTAAAAGTGAGTTGTTACGTGACGCGGTGATGGTGCTTAAAAATATTTAACTTATTATATATACATGATTGATCGCATACAAATCGTCCTGATATAATAACATCCAGAAGTATAAGATAATACATGTATTATCTCGCCCATTCAGATTTGTTCGATATAGTACGAGTATTATCTCGCACATCTCGATTTGATAAACTCTTATATATGTGTGTGGGGGGGGGGGGGGATAGACCCGACCACGGTTCCGATTCCGAACCGGTTGAAACCGAACCGGTTGGAGAATCGTAATATTTCGGTTCAGTTAGAGATTATCCCTAACCGAACCGAAATAGAAACGCTGGAACCGAACGGTTCCGGTTGGAACCGTAGGACTCCCAACAACTAGTAGCTGTTTGGAGCAGACCCAACGGCTAGCCATTGGGTTGCTCTCTCCCTATTTTCCAAAAAAAAAAAATCAAATTATTAAGTTACTCTTAATAACATTAATAAAACGCCTAGTTTTCGGGGCATTTTAGGTATCACAAAAATATATAAAACTGTATAAATATAGGTCATTTTCATTTTTTCAACACACCAATTCTCAATCTCTCAATTCTATAATTCTCTCATTCTCAATTCTCTCATCTACAATTTCTCATTCTTAATTCTCTCATCTACAATTTCTCATTCTTAATTCTCACATTCTTTAGAATTTCTTTAACAAAAAATTATAATGGAACTACGTGAATTTTGATTCCTCTCACCCCTGAAGGATACGTAGGCAACCTAAGTTTTTAAAAAATTAAAGTTTAAGCTCTTTAATTTAATAATTTTATTAGATAATAATTTTATCTGTAATTTAATGTAATCTAAATTCAAATTCATAATTTTAAATAAATTTTTTAATCTCATATTTTTTAAAAAATCATTATTAAAATTTGAAAAAAAATTAAAAAAATAATTAAAAATAAACTGAATGGAATCGGAACCGGAACCGAACCTGAATTATCGGTTCGATTCCGGTTCCACACCTGTGGAACCGAGAACCGGCTAGTCCGGAACCAAACCGGACCAGTAGTAGGGTCTGTGTGGAGATGGGGGGATAATATTTCAATACGGATCTAGACATAAAAAAATCTTGCTATTGATTTAAGTTAATACAATAATAGATACTCAAAGTAAAAAATTTAGATATCATCAAAATCTAGACATAATAAAATGCTATTTTAACTTTGAGCATTTACTATTGGATTGAATTGAATCAATGACTATATTTTGATTTGTGATAAAATATCCCCACTAGCTCACCCCGCACAAATATTGTGAGACATTATGAATAATAAATTGGTAAAAGAATGATTGAGATGTAATATTTTACTACCATATTTTTTAAAAAAATTTCATTTGACTACAAATATTATATTTTACTACTACTGTAAGATTATTACTATTGTAAGATGTAATATTTTAATAAAAATACAATAGTAAAATGTAATTTTTTTATAATGATATATTAGTAAAATATAAGGTTTTGTAATAAAATATAAAATTTATAAATATATAGTATTAAAACATTACACCCCAATATTTTTCTGTACTAATTTATTATTTATTAATTTTTGAAATAATAAAATGATAATAACCTTAATTATAATAGGGATATTATCATTTTTCTACGCTAAGATTTAAATAAGTTTAATTTTATAACCAAAGTTTTGATTAATATATTAATATATTAATTTATAATTTATATTTATTATTGTACCTAAAATTTCAATCAACATATTAATTTATAAATAAAATATTAATTCATACCTAAAAATGATAAATCATTATATTGACTAAAATTTCAAGTATAAAATTAAATATATTTAAAATGTTAGAACAATGTCATAAATAATCTAATATTAAGGTCTAAAATGATAATTTCCCAATTATAAGCAAGTTTACTCGCGCGATACGGGGAGTGAGATTATACAAAACACTACCAGTACCAGTCCCAGCAAAAGGAAGACTCTGCGCGTAAGAGTGAGCAATCAGCAGATCAATCAAAAAATCGAAAGGCCAAACATGAGGAAACGTGATTTGGCAATTCTCATGCTCTCAGCTTTCGCCATTTTCTTCTCTCTTCAGGTTTCATTATCTATATAATTCTCTTTACTCAACTTTCATAAACCCTAATTACTTAAATTAAATATTCACGTAATTCAGTTAGTTTTCTGTTAATTGTTTGTTTGATATCATTGATTTTTCAGCACGAGGGAGATTTTTCTTTTAGAGAGGCTTGGTTTCATTTATCCGAAGAATATCCAATCAAATACGACGCCGATCGTCTCCCGCCACCAATCGTCGCCGATCTCAATGGTGACGGTAGAAAAGAAGTCCTCGTCGCCACTCACGATGCCAAAATTCAGGTCTCCTCTCTCTTTTAAATTTATTAAAGAAGAAACATTTAATGATTATTTATATTATTCAGATCTCAATAGTTGTTTTCTTTTTAATCTAATGATTACTTATATTATTCGTGATCATGTTTATCAGTTATCTTATGTGAATTTGTTAATTATTCGTGATTATGTTTATGGTTATCTTATGTTGATTTGTTAATTATGGTGTGGAAGGTATTGGAACCACATGCAAGGCGTGTGGATGAAGGGTTTAGTGAAGCGCGCGTGCTGGCAGAGGTGAGCCTGTTGCCAGATAAGATCCGGATTGCGTCTGGTAGAATAGCGGTGGCCATGGCCACTGGTGTGATTGATCGAGCGTATAAACAAGGGCAACCACTGAAGCAGGTTTTGGTGGTTGTTACGTCTGGTTGGTCAGTGATGTGTTTTGATCATAACTTAAAAAAGCTATGGGAAGCCAATTTGCAGGTTTGTGCTGTACTAAATTTGATTTGAGGCATTCTTTTGATTAATTATTCGGTCATGTATTGGTTTGATGTCTGTTGGGGTTTCCCAGGAGGATTTTCCACCCAATGCTCACCATAGGGAGATTGCAATATCAATAAGTAATTATACTCTGAAGCATGGAGATACAGGATTGGTTATTGTTGGTGGGAGGATGGAAGTACAACCACATGTATGGTTTTTCTTTACCTCCCTTTTTATGGCATCATTTGGTTATTGTTGATGTCATAATGTAATATTTAAGCTTGCATACTGGAGTGAGAAGATATTTCAATCAACTTGTAACATTGTGGACAAGTGAAAGATGCAAGGGAACCATGAAATGGCCTATGCAAATAATAAATCTTTTATGAACTTATTAATGTGTGGATGTTGCATGCAAACTTAGAATAACTAGTGCTTTGTGTTCTTTCCTTACAAACAGTCAATTAGAGTATGGTACTTGGCATGGGCGGACCACTTGAGGCCGAGCAGGGGCTGGATAAAGCCCCTGCTGGGCCTATATTTTATTAAATTTTTATTAACATATTTAAGGGCATTTATTTGTTGGGCTGCAAATATTCTTTAAGCAGCCCAGTTTTTCTTATTTATTTCTCCGTCTTTGCCATTTAAAACTAAAACTACAAACAAATAAAAGAAACAAAAGCGTCATTTACAGTAAAAGGAATTAAAAAGTCCACCTAATCTCTAAATCCCATAATTCATTGTCAAGCATGAAGTTTACATTAGAGATTTCAAAATATAAAACCATGTTGAGAACAAATATAGATGTGTTGAGAATATCATCTCAGTGAAATTCAATATTTTAGCATTTATTACTTTTGTGAAGACCTATTATGTGTTGAAAAATTTTAATTATACTATACAAAGCCCCTCCTGGAAAAAATTTCTGGGTCTGCCACTGGTCCTTGGTAGCACTTACTTTAGACAGCCTAAGATTAGAACTTTTAAGAAATTTTTGGAACCTTTAAGTTTGATTATTTGTGCTGAATATTCCGGCAGTAACATTTTCCAATTATTTCACAGATCTGAAGATCATTCTTAATTGACTGTTGATATTTGAAACTACTTGTGTGTCATGGTGTTGGCTTTTCTTCTCTCTCTCACTTGTTCCCATGCTGAATGGTTTTTTTGCTTAAATTGCTTCACAATCTGTTATTTTGATTCTTTCTATATTGTACCTGACAACTTGTGTCTGCCATACTAATCTGATTTCTATTTTTTGTCTGCACTCCATGTTTTTAAAACTCTTATATTTTGGCTTATGAAACCAAAACTCTTTTTAGCTTTGATGACTTGTTTGCTTCCTAGTCTTGATTTTATACCTTTGAATGCTGTTAATGATTGTATACTACAATTTTTTATTATCATTTTTCTTTGCTGAACTTAAATTTCTGTTAACACTTGTAGACTTTTGTGGATCCTTTTGAAGAAATTGGGATAGCCGAGAAAAATGCTGAGCAGCATAGAAGAAGCGCCGGTGAGGAGGAGGTATAGACATTTTGTGGTTTATTCATGTTAAACTTTTGTGTGCTTTCATTTAAACTAGTCATGGAACTACAAGCTTTTGAAAGAAGATTTACTATTTTTACTGGGTACCACACAGGCATACTGCGAGATACATAACCAAACAAACCTGACCAAACAAAATGGATCCTTTGATGCCATTGTACTCTAAAAGCATGGTATTATGGTTTGGAAAAGTTGATGGGTTTCTATCTAACTTTTGGGATCACCGTTTGAACCCCTTCTTTAATTCTTTTTTATTTTTAGGAAAAAAATATTAACGAGGAATCTCTAAACAGTGGGCTCCTGATGCAGGCTCATTAAACTGTTTATGCTATGCCTCAAAGCATGGTCTTTTTTATCAGGGGTAGTGAATCTTGATAGGCTAATTAGCATCTGTAGAATTCACGAGAATGAGGTGTTATTACTCAATTTTAACATGTTCACTCTTCTTGCCTCTGAAGAGACCATAATGTCCTTACAATGATAGAATTGTTGACCTTGTATCAGTGTGTCAACTGTTAATATGGATTTGAAAGGATGTGGAAATCTACAAAAGATCAGTGGATTAATTTGTATAACCATGATCAGTGGAGATGAGGCCCATTTGATGTAACATAGTTGTTGTACATGACGGATAATCTTTGACTGCTTTTGAGAAGTATATTATGTTTTGAGTTCTGACATGAATGAATTGATTCATCTTTTTGATATAGTACTAGTTTACCCAAAAATATCGTAGTAAATATAAGGTATGCTGCCCCTGTACGAATCTTTCTGTGAAAATTTTGGAAACTTTACATCTAAGCGCTTTGTTTATATTTTCAAACATGACTATTACTTGGCATGAAAATTGGAGGAAGCAGGTGTCACTCCTGAAGTAAAAACATAATAGGGCTGTGTAAAATGCATTTCCTAGTGTTTTTTTTTTTTAAATTATTTCGGTATATTGATTTTAGCACGCCATCAAATGCGCTCTCCTCTCATTCCAACTCCAGGGATCCTTCCTGGACGAACAATCCGGAAGGGTAAT
The DNA here is from genome assembly GCA_019454045.1 of Zanthoxylum bungeanum. Classification (NCBI taxonomy): domain Eukaryota; kingdom Viridiplantae; phylum Streptophyta; class Magnoliopsida; order Sapindales; family Rutaceae; genus Zanthoxylum; species Zanthoxylum bungeanum. The sequence continues at coordinate 63,452 of SKCR01010077.1, forward strand.
AACTAAAACTAAAACAGTTTCTGATGCCTTCCTTTTCTGTTTTGGTGCACTTTTGCCTCATAATGTTTTCTGATTTGGTGATTTTTCCCATTTTAAGCTCCTCTATTAGTGCTAAATCCCTTAGATGCGTGAATTATTCTATTTTATGCCAGTTACGACAGGTAATTTCATATTCTATATTTCTCCGAATATGGACATTTATAGTATGTCTGTTATTATGCGTGCAGGGTTCTGAGAATTCTGGAACTGTGAATTTACGCCATTTTGCATTTTATGCATTTGCTGGTCAAAGTGGGCTGCCTCGATGGAGTAGAAAGAATGAGGTGATTCATATTTTCATGTTTCTTCTATTATGTTTTAAAATTTATGGTCGTCTATTTTTTAAATATCGGTATATCATTTTTGCTGTTGTAGAATATTGAGGCACAGGCCGCTGATGCATCACAGTTAATTCCACAGCATAACTACAAGTTAGATGTGCATGCACTTAATAGTCGCCATCCTGGAGAGGTATGAGTTGAAGATGTTTAGAATCCTAGTTACTTTTGGAGCCTGATTCTCGATGCTGATTCTTTGCTATTGAAAACGTTTGTGATATTGTAATTAATGCTCGTTTTGGCCCCTAATAGAGTGAAATGAAGAAGTGGATTCATGTAGCTGATCCCAATTAATTTGGTACCACAGCTTAGTTAAGTTGAGTTATTCTTTGGTAGTGGCTTAAGAGAATAATTTGGTGACTTTCTCCATTCTTTTTTTTTTCAAATTAGATTGTTCAATGCCTTCTTTTTTCACACTGTTTCTTACTTGAAATGATGTATCTACAAAAAATTAGGCATACATACTCATCCAATCCGACCTTGGTATCCCATTATACTAACAAGAGATAGATAAATCAAAATCTTTTTCATGACCTTATTGAACTGACCAGAGGAAAAAAATAATTATGACACACTCCCAATGCAAATTGAACTAGATTCTAATCTACTAAGTGGGTGATGCAGATACAGTTATTAAATCATTTTTCTTCTTTACTTTATTAGAAATGGCAATTTGAAGTTGAAGCTATATAGTTCGAAAGTTGAAGCTATATAGTTCGAAAATGACTGTCTA